>APFE030426613.1:25960-118458 GCA_000404065.3 Pinus taeda | reverse complement strand
TGAGACAACACACAAACCCTAGCATAATTGCCTACATTAACAACAGCTAAATTCACCATTTCTTTTGCAAATCTTAAAGGAGAAAACCATTAGACATGTCATCATTCACTCATTCCTTTTTATCATGGATGAATTTAGAGCTTACCTGGTCGATTTGGCAGTTGGGAGAGCGATTTAAGTGATTAGGCGGTTTTCTGGCAAACCCAGCTCGAGTGGTCGCACCCCAAACTCGAGTGGTCGCACCAGTTCTGGAAATGCACTATGGGAGCGGCGCTGAGTGGTCGCACCCCACCCAACTGGTCGCACCTCTATTTCGAGTGGTCGCTCCCCAGGAAATAACCAAAATCACTGCAAAATCGCCTTCCTTTGCTCTCTCTTGTGTCTTGCAAGTTTGCAAATGCATAATGAGGCCATGAAGAGGGCTTTTTAGTCTTTAGAGGTCCACATTGAAAAAAAAATTAAATCATCAAACCCACTTTCTAATGTTGCATGTTTTGACATTCATTTTAACACTGCTTTTTAAATTTCACTTTGCCTGAAATTGATCTTTTGAGTGTTTTCACTTGGTTCTTTTTGCAGGTTGATTATCTGATGGACTCTGGTGAGGAAACCAGGGTTGTTGCCGGCATTCTGAAGATTTATGAAAATTTTCCTTATTTTTGCAAATTTCACATGACCTTGGGTTTAAAAACAGAATTTTTAAATCCAAGGTATAAATGAGCTATAGCTGATGAAAAATATCAATAGAACATAATTACATACCTCCTTCTGGCTTGCTGGGGACTATTAGACTTTTGACTCATGACCTTGCTGTGATTTTGACCGAAACCCTAGACCTAGACTTGAGATTTCAAGACAAAACTGAAACAAGTGTGACACAAGTTTTTTCAAATGATATGACCTGATTCCAGCAAAGCCAAGAAGGGAACAAGACCAGCTCCTCCATCAGTGTTATGGCATGCCTAACGAGATGAAAAACTGATGCTGATGGGACACCTACATATGCATATGCAAAGAGCTTTTGATCACCGATGGAGGGCTCAAGACTGACACTAACACCACTAATAACTCATAATATCCTTCACAAGGGATGGTACAAAGGTTTATTCTAACAACTAACCCGCTTCCCTCCATACAATACAAGTTATCATAAAATTCTTTCCCAAACTGGAACAAAAAATTAACATGAAGAACATTATACATACCTCTACAAGGAACATCTCATGTGCATTGAATTTATGTATAGATATGATATCAATGCAACAACAAATTCCATCAAACATTATGCTAACCATTTTCCTTTTAGTACTCATTCCAATATTTATCTACAAGGTATCTCGACATTTACACAACCTTTGTTACACTTTATTAGGGCTCGAATCTATGATTTATCCCTGAGGTAATCTTGTCCTTGGTTAGGGAACCTATACGACCCTATTCTAGGTGTTGTAGCCTCCTCAAATAGTTGCATTGATAACTTAAGAAATGCAACCTAGTCCCAAAACTCTACCAAATATCTTGACATATCAAGAATATTCATATTCTTGGTGTGTTAGCCCTCAAATATTCTGTGGCTAGATAACTAAAGTTGACTTCAAATATGTCTAGAAATCATCTCAGACTAGGGCTCGACCCTCCTTCAAAAAGACAAAAAAAAATTGGCCTATTGAGTAGAGAATTATCACACAAAATTGTGCATATTTCCTTTAACCAAATTAAATTCCGTCTTGGGGAAAGATTTGCTTTCTTTGGGGTAGTTTGTTTTCTCTCGAGGAAATCCATCCCATAGCTTCCCCAAATTTCAACACTCCCTCTCATCTAGGGAGGAATTTTTGGATGTACCATGTGTCTCATCTTGGATGTACATGTATCAACATAAGAGAAGCTCATCTCATCTCATCTCAACTGAAAAATGATGTGTCGATCTAAAGAAGAAAAATCATCATGGGGGAGACCAATTTACCACTAGGGTAAAGATCCTCCAAATCCTATATCCAATGACAATGTGATATTCCCATTTAGCAAGGTTTCTAAGTGAAATATCAATTTTGGCCAATTTTTTCAATTTTGGGTTGCAACTTAGGAAAAAGTGGGTTGTGGGGTCCCACTTGCAATTGTGAGGTGAAATAAGGCTCCAACATAGGGGAAAAAGGAAAATTGAATTGCTAGTGGATGGTGGGGGCCACCCCAAAGGGAAATGCACCCCCCTTGGATAACACACTCATTGAGAGAAGAGAGACCAAGGAATCAATGGATGGGACCCACATGGATAATTGGAGGCTCGAGGCTAAATAGGAGGTGCATTAATCATTTTGGCACTTTTTGATCATTTGACATTCACTCTTACATAACACGCTTGAGTTGAGCAACATGTCTGCAAGTGTTGTGGAGCACGTGATATTTTCATGTGATAATCTCACCGTACATTTAGTGGACTTCAAGTGCCAACCCAAGGAGGTGATCTACACTTTGTTTGGGAGATTATCGAGAGATTGGTGAGTAATTCATGGATTTTTTCCAGTAGGTTGGGCACATAGAAGGAAGTACACATCCCTTGGAAGAGTTGGCTGTAGAGAAGAGAATTCATGGAGCTTTCTGGTAGTAATTTGGGCCATTATTTGCTGGAGTTTTGGAGTGCTAGTTGGGCTCGAATTTGAGGGAATTTGTTGTGCACATCGACCCAACACCAAGGACTGTGTGGGTTTGATTAAAGGGGATTCCATGCCACACGTGTTTCCTTGGAGGATGCCAATTTGAGTTTTGGGATGAGCTGAATCATGTGGAGAGTTCCAGGAAGGAATTTCGCCAGGCTTTACAACCACTTTGGGGGCCTCAAACAATGTTTTTTTTTGGAAGGCCAATTTGCCCAACAGTTAGAGGAGAGCATGGAAATTGGGCCAAATTTCGGAGGTCAACATTTGGGAAAACCCTTTTTAGGTTTTGGTGGGTTATTTGTGGGAAGACCGGGGTTAATTTTCTGAAATTTTCTAAGCACTGGAGTTGGACTTAGCAGTAGTTTTTTGTAGCCAACAATGTAGTTTCTAGGGCCAAGAAAGGGCATTTGAGGGGAAATTTTCCCATTGGTTGAGTAATTGATTTCATCACATGGATCTTGTTAGCTTGTCTTGAGAAAGCCCAGGTGCATACATTTCGAGCTTATGTTGTACCCCCTTCTTATTAGAATAAAATAGCTCAATTCCGCATAGATTTTGGTGTCTTTCCAGGTGTTTAATATTGTGTGGAATTTGTGTCTTTTTCTATGAATTCTTTATTTATCATTGTTAATTTTCCTTAGGGATATTATAGTGGTATTAGAGCTCATAATATTGGCTCAACCTGTGGGAACAACCATCAGTCTATGACACGAGGGGACAAGAAAAACATCACCTATAGGAGGTAGAGGTACAAAAGCAGGGAAAGGCAGCTGCATATTACTTCTTATACAAAGACCCTTGAGCCAGAGGTTGAGAGGCCAGATATGGGGGACAACCTGAATGATAGAGTGAGTACAGAAGAGGAGTTATCCCAACATCTCGTAAATGTTATCCATGACTTATATAGGGGTATTGATGAGTTGAGGTAGCAGAACAATAATAACAACAAGGGAAAGGGAATTCAAGGAGATGTACACTTGAGTGAGGGCTCAAGTACCTCGCACCACCAAGAAGAAAACCCGTGCAACGTGCCTCATGTCTCTAGAACCCCACCCAGATCAACCATCCCTACATTTCTAACATCGGGTGTTGGAGGGCCACAGGGGTAGGAGGACATGCCCATGGGATACTAATTTGTGGAGTACTAGTCCTATGGAGTTGATTTTAGAGATTCCATCACCTTCAAAGACTTATACCAACTGAAGGGCAACAATAGGAGCAAGGGGAGAGTGGAGGAGGTTACACGCATGGCACTGATTTGCAATGCAAAGTGGGAAGGTCAAATTTTGATGGCTCACCTAAGAGCTAAGACAGGACATGGGTTGAGAAGTTGGATGTTTATTTCCAGCTTAATCAGATGACGAAGGTGGAGGCAATCAAGATTGCCACTTTACACTTGGAGGGAGAATCCCATGATTGGTGGTTCCATGGATTGACCACAATGTGGCATGCATGACCTCCAAACCTATGAGGATTTCACATAGAGGGTATTTAAGTATTTTGAGAGGAGAGACTGAGAGGAGCACTTTAGGGAGTTGATGCAACTCAAGTAGACTAGTAGTGTAGAGGAATACATCTATGAGTTTCTAAGAGTATCAGTGATGGTACCAGATCTATTAGAGTCCAAGAGGATTTTCTTCATTTTTGGAGGGGCTAGGTGACGTCCAATAGGTCCACCACTTTGTAGGATGCATTTTGTAGAGCTCGGGACTTGTAGGATGCTCTACCCAGGGCCAAAGTGTAGATACCCACCAGACTTGTATTCCAACAGAGGGGAAGAGACACTAAACCTCCACCACAAAGAGACATTCAGGGGCTTGGGTAGTTGGATGATGAGGCCAAGAGAGATCTATGTTGTATGAATTTGTGCTTCACTTGCCAGGAGCCATGTGCACCACGATGTCAATGTACCAATGGTAAGGCACATTTCATATAAGTATTTTCTGACAGTGAGATGGACGATGTTGTGGAGCAAGAGATAAGTGTTGGAGATGATGAGCCACTACTGACTGGAGGAGGAGATGGAGGCCCACCACCCCCACCGGGGACAGAACTTTTCTCACCACCAGCAATAGTCATTGCTTCACTTCGGGGAGTGTCGAAGTACCTTACTTTGAGGATTAGGGGTATGATGCAGGGGCAATGCGTTTCACTGCTAGTAGATAGTGGGGCCACCCACAATTTCGTAGATGCCTAGATGGTGGAGAGGAGATGCATACACAAAAATTCCTTTGAGGGATTCTTATTTTTGGTGTCGGGAGACTATACCATGTAGTGAACTAGATACGTCCCCAGGATGATAATGGTGATGGGTAACTACACTATGATAGGCAACTTCTTTATGGTTGATGTTCTAGACACCAACATGGTGCTTGGTGTGAAGTGGTTGTACTCTCTTGGGCACATTACTATGGACTGGCATAAGTTGGAGATGGAGTTCGCAGGGCCTGATAGGAAGACAGTTCTATTGAAAGGCATGCACTCATACCCCCCATAGACAGTGTTGGCACATAGGATGGAGGCAGATTTGAGGCATGGTGATATAGATTGGTTCATGGAGTTGAGGATATTCGATGCAGGGGGGAAAATCCAACAACCACACCTAGACATCTAGGTCATTCTAGATAGGTACCCAATAGTGTTTGGAGACATTCTCCCAGGACGACCACCTGATAAAGCGTTTGAGCACACTGTTGATATAGAGCCAAGGGTGCAAGAAGTAATCACGACCCCCTACCGATATCCCAAGATTTACTGAGATGAGATTGAGCGAGATATTCACAAGTTATTGGCTTTGGGGCACATTAGGCCCAATTCCATTCCCTTCGCTTCATCAGTTATCTTGGTGAAGAAGAAGGATGACACACTAAGGATGTACATCGACTATAGAGCCCTCAACAATAAGACATTCAAGAACTGATACCCCATTCCTCGCATAGATGAGCTTATGGATGATATTAGAGGAGCCAAGTACTTATATAAGATAGATCTGCATTCAGGGTACCATCAAATTCAGGTCAGGGATCAAGATATCCCCAAGACAACATTTAGATGCCACTACGACATTTTGAGTTCTTGGTTATGCCCTTTGGGTTGACCAAAACTGCGAGCACTTTCTAGTCTTGCATTAACCAAGCAACTACACATATTTGTGCTAGTGTTATTTGATGACATATTTATCTACAATAGGATGTGCGAGGAGCACCTACAACATCTCGAGGAGGTGCTTCATATTTTGGAGGGACAAAAGTTCTATGCGAAACTATCTAAGCGTAAATTTGGGTTGGTCGAGATGTTATACTTAGGGCATATCATAGGAGAGGATGGAGTGCATTTGCATGAGGAGAAGATTATAGTCATCTGAGATTGGCCAGTCCCCGAAATGTGACTAAGTTGAGGGGGTTTCTAGGCATTTTCACCTATTACAAGAAGTTCATAAAGGGATTATGACATCTAGCAGTACCCCTCACATATCTGACCAAGAAGGGGGATTCACATAAACTGACAAGGCACAAGCTACATTTGAGCGCCTTAAGGAGGTGATGAGCAGTTGCTTAGTATTCGCTCTATTCGATTTCACACATCCATTCACCTTTCAGTGTGATGCATCAAGTGAGGGAATTAGTGTAGTATTGTCACAGGGAGGCCATCCTATAACCTTCAAGAGTTGGAAGCTCCTTAGTCATGAGAGGTTGTACTCAATCTATGAAAAGGAGATGATGGCTAGCATGCATGCTTTGGCCAACTTCTGACAATATCTGGCTGGTAACAGGTTCAGAGTGAAGATAAATCACAATAGTCTTCGCCACTTTTTGGGGTAGAAGGGCCTCAATGATAGGCAACATAAGTGGGTCAGCAAGATTCAAGCCTGTGATTTTGACATAGAACATGTCAAGGGCAATCATAATGTGGTGGCAGATGCCCTATCTAGGAGGCCCATGACACTTTCCCTCATGAGCATCTACCATGATTGGAAAGCACAGTTGTTGGTAGAGTACTCCAAGATCGACAGGCGTGTGAGATCTTAGAGGATACCCATGGGGATGAGTGCTACCATGTGATGGTGAATGTCATTTACTACAAGGGGAAAATCTATTTGGTTCATGGTTCACAGTTGAGGGAGAGAATCCTTCATGCAACACATGATTCACCACTATCAAGAAACTAGGGGTTCCTGTAGACCTACAAGATAGTTAGAGAGAACTTCACATGGAAGGGCCTCAAAGGGGATGTGCTGAGGCATGTAAAAGAGTGAAAGGCTTGCCAAAGGAAAAAAGGGGATTTAACTCATCCAATTGGGTTATTACATCGACTCACTATTCCCAAGCGGAAATGGGAAATCATCTCGATGGACTTCATCACAGGGCTTCCCATGGTGCAGGGATGTGATTGCATATACATAGTGGTGGACAGATTGATTAAGTATTCCCATTTCTTCACCATTCCAACCAAGCACTCTGCTTCACAGGTTGCAGAGTTTATTTTCAGGGAGGTCTTCCGATTGCATGGTCTCCCCAAGACAATAGTGAGTGACAGGGACAACCGTTTTATGGGCTATTTCTGGCAGGATCTTTTTAGGTTGGTCAACACAAAGCTCACACGTACCGACTACCACCCTAAGACTAATGGGTAGACTGAGATAGTTAAAAAATGGGTAGAGGGTTATTTTTTAAATTGCATGACTGGGCAACAACGTACTTGGGCAAGGTGGCTTCACTTGGGGGAGTATTTCTACAATACTACCTATCACATGTCCATCGATATGCTACATTTCTGAGCTTTATATGGAAATGATGATTTATCTCTTGTTGAACTTGTTTTTTGAGAGAGTTAGGCCCTAAGGACCAAATATTGGATACAAGAGAGAAAATCTATCCTTAAAGCTCTCAAGGATAACTTGCAAACAACCCAAAATTAGTAGAACATGTATGCAAATAGACATAGGGTTGAGAGACATTTCGAGGTGGGGGACCTAGTTTTCTTGTTCCTTCAACCTTATAGATAGTATATGCTAAAATAGAAGGGGGCCAAGAAGCTACAACCACAATTTTATGGTCCATACTAGATGATAAGGAGAGTTGGTGAAGTGGCATATGAGTTAGAGCTTTCGCATGGGAGCAAGGTGCATAACATCTTCCACATTTCGTGCCTCAAGAAGATACAAGGACAACATGTGACAGCTGCCACTAAGTTACCTCCACAAGATGATGATGGGAATATATTTCTTGAGCTTGAGGCTATCTTAGAGAGCATGGAGAGAAGATTGAGGAGTTACTGATCAGATGGAAGAACCTTCCAGATAAGGATGCCACTTGGGAGGGTGAGCAGATGCTACAACATCCAAAATTGTAGTTGCTTGAGGATAAGAAGCATATTGGTTGGGAGGAATGTGAGGTTCCCACTTAGCAAGGTTGTTAAGTGAAATATCAATTTTGTCAATTTTTGGTTGCAACTTAAAAAAAAGTGGATTGTGGGGATCCACTTGCAATTGTGAGGTGAAATAAGGCTCCAACGTAGGGGAAAAAGGAAAATCGAATTGCTAGTGGATGGTGTGGCCCACCCCAAAGGGAAATACACTCCCCTTGGATAATACACACTCATGGAGGGAAGAGAAATGAAGGAATTAATTGATGGGAACCACATGGAGAATTGGAGGCTCAAGTCTAAATAGGAGGTGCATTAATCATTTTGGCACTTTTTGATCATTTCACATTCTCTCTTACATAACACGCTTGAGTTGAGAACCAAGTCTACAAGCATTGTGGAGCACGCAAGATTTTCATGTGATAATCTCACCCTACCTTTGGTGTACTTCGAGTGCCAACCCAAGGAGGTGATCTACACTGTGTTTGGGAGCTGCACAAGAGATTTTTGAGTAATTCGTGGAGTTTTTCTAGCAGGTTGGGTGTAGAGAGAGAAGTACACATCCATTGGAAGAGCTGGTTTTAGAGCAGAGAATTCATGGAGGTTCCCAGGAGTAATTTGGGCCATTATTTGTTGGAGTTTTGGAGTGCTAATTTGGCTCGAATTTGAGGGAATTTGTTGTGCACATCGAGCCAACACCAAGGACTATGTGGGCCTGCGCAAAAGGGATTTCGTGCCAAACATGGGAGTTTTGAGGATGCCAATTCGAGTGTTCGAACGAGCTAAATCTTATGGGGAGTTCCAGGAAGGAATTTCACTAGGCTTTGCAGCCATTTTTGGGGCCTCAAACAATGTTATTCCTGGAGGGTCGATTTGCCTAGCAGTTCAAGGAGAGCATCGAAATTGGGTTGAATTTCGGAGGTCAACATTTGGAAAAACCCTTTTTGCGTTTTTGTGGGTTATTTGTGGGGAGACCGGGGTAAATTTTCCGAAATTTTATGAGCACCAGAGGTGGACCTAATAGTTTCATGTAGCCAACAATGTAGTTTTTGGGGCAACCACAGAGAATTTGAGGGGACATCTTCCTAGTGGATGAGTAATTAATTTCATCACCTGGGTCTTGTTAGCTCGCCTTGAGAAATCCTAGGCGCATACATTCTGAGATTATATTGTACCCTCTTCTTATTATAATAAAATGGCTCAATTCTACGCAAATTTTGGTGTCTTTCTGGGTGTTTAATATTGTGTGGAAATTTTGTGTTGTTTTTTCTATGCATGCTTTGTTTATCATTGTTAATTTTCCTTAGATATATTGCAGACAATAGGGGAGATTGATTTACCACTCCTTGGTAAAGATCCTCCATACCCTATGTCCATCGATTAATCCTCATCGACCATAGGGGAGATAGTTTACCACAAGTGGTAAAGATCCTCCATACCCTATGTCATATCCAACATGATCCTTTGTGATCAATTGGTTGAACACCATGCATCCCAGACTTAGAGAGATAAATTTACTAGACGCATCCACCATAGGTAAATATCCTCCATACCTAAGTCTCCTCACTCATAGGCTAGATGAGTGGAAATCCCGAGAAGCCCAGGTTGTGGGTAGGATGCATGTTGGGGTATACTTAGTCAAGTCCTAGACTTGACAGTTGGAGGAGATACACACTTACCACAAGCGATAAGGATCAAACACATCCCTACATTAACAATAGGGGAGATACACACTTACCATTCTTGGTAAGTATCAGACATATCCTATTTTCCATGGCTCACAAGGAGCATCCTCAACCATAGGAGCTTCATGAGCTCAGTGTTCATGATCAGCCATGATCCCTTCGCAAAAGGGATACTTTCTCCACAATTTCGAGTTGGTCTCTAAAGACCAAGAACTTCATTAGAGAATTTTTGAGGTAAAAAATGGGCCTCAAAGAAAAAATGTACAACCAAAATAAACTTTATAAAAAATAATAGGATTCAAGATGTCGATTTCAACCATGGGTGATGATTCACCATTTTTGGAGTAAAAAAGTAAAAATATTAAAAAAAAACTAAATTTTCAACTCGTATTTTCAATATCTCCCTATAGTTTTACTCAAATTTCAAGTAGGAGCACTCGTTGGATGTAGAATTTAATTCATCATCCAAGGAGTACCCATGTTTCATACTTTTGATGGACCCTGCTACACGAAAAATGAGAAATACATGAAAAAAGTGATTGTAATCACATTTTTCATGTATTTCTCATTTTTTGTGTAACAGGGTCCATCAAAAGTATGCAACATGGGTACTCCTTGGATGAGAAATTAAATTATGCATCCAACAAATGCTCTTGCT
This sequence comes from Pinus taeda, assembly GCA_000404065.3. Taxonomy (NCBI): domain Eukaryota; kingdom Viridiplantae; phylum Streptophyta; class Pinopsida; order Pinales; family Pinaceae; genus Pinus; species Pinus taeda. The sequence continues at coordinate 108,097 of APFE030426613.1, read as the reverse complement.
CAAAATTTGAGTAAAAACGTAGGGAGGTAAGTGGAAAATATGAGTTGAAAAAAGTAGTTTTTTTCTTTTTTCCCCTCTAAAATTTGATGATGTAATATAATCTTATTTTATTATTTGCGCTATTATTTTATAAAATTCTTTAGGAGGCCCATTTTATACCTCAAAATTTCTATAATGTCCTTTTCAACAAAAGGCTTGTTGAGAATGTCAACAACCTGCTCAACAAATGAGATGTGTTGGAGCCTCACTGCTCCTCTCTGTACCATATCCTAGATATAGTGATATCTAATCTGAATGTGCTTTGACCTATTATGGAACACAAGATCCTCTAAAACTCAGATCCCACGCTGATTTTCGCATATATCACATTCATGTCGAGCACATGCTTAAATAACTCTCCAAAGATATTTCTCAACAAGAATACCTCACAACTAGCCATGCTAGCAATAATGTACTATGCCTCTATTGTACTCAATGCAATAGACCTATGCTTCTAGCTCATCCAGGAAATCATGGTAGACCCCAAGCTAAAGCAACACCCATATTGGCTCTTCTTGTCAACAATATTTCCAACCCAGCCAACCTTGGCATGTCTTTTCAGTCATAGCACTGCCTTAATCCATATAGATATCTCAATGCTATCTTTGTAGCACCCCAATATACATGTCCATGATCTATCTAGCTTAGGGTACACGATGCAAAACAAGGATCCATCTGAATACCTACTCATTATGGAATCCATCAAATCTATATCTAAAGAGGATTCTCTCAACTACTTCATTGTAATCCATCATGCCAAGTCTCTGACAACATACTTCCCTTAACAAGGAAGTCCTAAGTATCTCAATGTTACACTTCTAGTCTTAAGAAGTGAATCCCTTTGGGCTAAGAGGTCAACTCCCTCTGGCTTTGAATGATGAGATGATTTATCCTATCTAAAATACATTATTAGCATATAAAACTAAATATGAAAGACATGACTTCAACCATGAAGAGAGGTCGAGGTCTGCATTAGATGTCCATCAATCCTAACATACCAATCCCAAGGGATTTGCTTAAATCCATAATCATGAGTCTCCTTAAGTACATCATGGAGGAATCTCACTCCACAGATATATGATAATAATGCATCAAGAAACATATGAGGTTTGATACATATTTGTTATTTAGAAATTTTCTTGCATGAAGGACATATTTCTCCAATCATCTCATCAGAATGTTGCACTCAATCTAACAGTCTACTCTCTTTTAATAGGAAGCCTCTTCTAGTCATAGTCATCAACCTGGGAGACTGCAATCCTTTCTTCAAGTCTTGATTTCTTCTCCATTTTCAAGCACCATTCTAATCATGGGATGGATATGCATCCTCTTCAATCATGATATCGAGGACTAGTTCCTTACATCCATCTCATGTACCCGTTGACACTAGAACAAGATCAAAAGCAACAATAGAAAATAAAATAAACATAATGAAAGTGTACTTAATGATGAGGTAGGATTTTCTTTCTTCTCTAGATATGAGAGAGGCTCCTTCATTTTATTGCACTGACTCCCTCTAGGAGCTAACTCTTCCCACATTACTCTTTAATGAATATTTTCAGGAAGCTATCAGCTCCCTCTTGATCCTGCCTCCATGAGTCACCCCTATCCATCAACCATATGTCAATGTTGCCTTCAAAATAAATGCATCCTCTTGAACACCACTTGTATCCTTAATCTCCTTCATCAACATCTAATCCCAATTATCAATGTTCAAGATGACCATTAGATTTGCACCACACCATCTCGTATAAGCATATAGGCCCATCTAGGGTTACTCTAAATCTATCTTCTCACTAATCACATCATGTCATGAAAAAGTGTGAATCATACTAGGGTTCCAATGCTATAGAACCCATTTCTTTACCATATCTAAGACCACTCCAAGGGTTTCTCCTAAACCCTATCATTTATTTGTAAGGAAAAAGGCCCCCTAGGGTTTCCTTCAAACCCTAGCATTCTTTTAGGTTTCCAAAATATTAATCTCTTTCACTTTGATCAAGAACTTAGAGATGTATGCATGGGGTTGATCTTAATGAATTTTCTTCAACCCAACTCTTGTCCCATGTTAATTTTTAGGACTATCTTATTCTTTGTTGTAGATAATTGCATTTTTTAACTTTTTCAACAATTTATACATTACATTCACCCCATAACATCATATCACCATGAAATAACATAAAAAAATCAATGGAATAGTAAGGAACAATATAACAGAAACATACATGATAGAGACACCAAGATTTAGGTCAGAGACCATAGCAAAACCCCACAAGGGGGAAAACCCAACCAAATTCATCTTCTTAGATATTCATCAAATTTTCAGCTGAGATATAATGTACAAATATCATGAGACATAAGTATTTAATCATTAATCACATTAGGCCACCTAGGGCTAACCCTAGATCATGGAAGATCCTTATGAGATGATAGTATAAAAATACATCAAAGAGGAAGTTATAGGTACTCTTCAAAGTTGCCTCCATATCACTATTATACACGTCATGGTAATAAAGCACAGGCTCAATTCTCTATCATGAAGGCATTGTTACATCTATCACAAATACATTCTCACACATCATTGTCATAGAGGCACTATCAATGTATGTCATAGAATCATTGTTTCATATCACTATCATAGACATCACTATTGTAAGAACAAGACCCACAACCCAAATATCTATCTCTTCCACAAGAGAAGGTATCATTTCCATTCATCAAGATCAAGAGAAAAAATATCACTTCCAAGTATCATTTCCATCCATAAGAGAAAGTGTTACTCCCATACATCACTTATCATAACACCATTATCATACAACATAGGTCACTATCATGTAGGTCATCGTCATAAGTAAATATCAAATAACTGGAATACATGACTATCATGTCATTGTATGCCATTGTCATACATTGACATTAGGTCACTGTCACATCATTCTTATGAGCACAAGTCATTCTCCCATATATAACTGTAAGATGCATTGCAATTAGAGCTCCTCATAAGTCAATCCTTATGCAATCTTAGGAAAACCCACTAGTAGCTCGTAGTATCCTTCACAAGTGATGGTACAAAGGTTTATTCTAACTAATTAGTTTCCCTACATACAATACAAGTTATCATACAATTATTTCCCAATATAGAACAAAACATTAACATGAAGAACATTATACATACGTCTACAAGGAACGTCACCTGTGCACTAAATTTATGTATAGATATGATTTCAATGCAGAAACAAATTCCATCAAACACTGCACTGACCCTTTTCCTTTTAGTACTCATTCCAACGTTGATCTACAAGGTATCTCAACATATATACAACCTCTATTTTGTTCTTGATTAGGGATCAGATCTATGATTTATCCCTGAGGTAATCTCAACCCTGGTTAGGGCACCCGTAAAGTCCTCTTCTAGGTATTGTAGCCTCCTCAAATAGTTGCATCAATCTATTAAGAATTGTGGCCTAGTCTGAACACTCTACCAAACCTTTTGACATACAAATAGTAGTCCTATTATCAAAGTACTATCCCTCCAATCATGTGGCCAAATCACTGAAGTTGACTTCAAATATGTCCAGGAACTGGCTCATACTAGGGGTCAACCCTACTTCCAAAAGAAAGAAAATTTTAGCCTATTGAGTAGAGAATTATCACACCAAATTGTACACTTAATTTATATTCATATATTTCGAACATCCTTCCTAAGCGCAGCCTTGGAATCAAAGTGAAGGTACATCAAAATTTTCATCATTTGTTTCTCTTGAGATTGCTCCTCTATCTTGCGACTAGATTAGAATACCTTTCTCCAAAATTTTGATGTGTCTTAGATGGTGGATGAGTTCTCAAAGGATCTTTATTTATACCAATCAATGAGGTGCCAAAGGGTGCCTTTAGTGCCCATGACAATCCTTAAAGTCGAATTGATGAAAACCCTTTCAACTCATACTTAATTATATTAAAATAAATTTGCCACTTACTTTGACGATTGCTTGCCCAAGTAAAGTTGTCACATTAAAGAGGAGTGCCAATAAAAAATTAATAATAACATTTTACTTTAACCAAATTGAATTATTGCTTGGGGAAAGATGGGATTCCTTTGAGGTAGTTGGGTTTCTCATTGGGAAATGCATCCCATAGATGTCCCAAGAGATATTCTCCTTATGTAGCTTTGATTACTAAGATGATTGATTCTAAACCTTCCAAATTTGAGGAAGCAACTACTCAAAAAGTGTGGAAAGATGAAATGATGGAGGAATACCAATCTATTATGAAGAATGATGTTTGGGAAATTGTTCCAAGACAATCCATGGTAACCTCAAATCAGATTTATAAAATCAAACATGGAGCTGATAGGAACATTAACAATTACAAGGAAATATTTTTGGCTAGAGGTTTCTCTCAGAAAGAGGGAGAAAACTATGATGAATTCTTTGCACTAGTTTCCATATAAACCACAATTAGATCTCTTATTTCTCTTGCTTCATTTATGGAATGGAAGCTACATCAAATGGATGTGAAGGATGCCTTCCTTAATGGCATGATTGAGGAAGAAGTTTACCTAGAGAATTTTAGTTTTGTAGCATCAGAAAAGTGTTCTAGTCTTCACTTTGGTCGGAGAGGCTAAAAAAACACTAGATCTCCAAAACCCTAAAAAGGTTACAAGAGAAAACACCTAGAGATGGCTCAATTAAGTTAGTTGATCAATAATTAAAATTTTCCCAAGTTTAACTTAGGAAAAGTGATTAATTAATAGTAATTAATTGAGAAAGGTGAGAATTCTCTAGAAACTCACACGAATTGAGTTTGAGATGATCTTAGTCATTTGTGGGGATCTAATCATGGTCGTTGGTTCACCAATGAGAGATTATAAGATCAACTAAATGGGTACATGGAGAACACACTTGAGAGGTTGAGTTCCTTGGCAGATCGAGTTATCCAGCTATAGAGCTTGAGCCAGAAGTGACAAAGAGACAAAGAGGGACAAAAGACAATGATTCTAGAGGAGTTTCCAGTTCCAGAGAGGCAACAACAAAAAGGTTGAGTTATTCCACTAGAGGTTATATAGGGAATACACATGAAACTTTAGTGAGGTAGTTTAATTTGGCTGATAAAGGCATTGATTTAGTTTCTAAAGGACAAAAAAATTTTCTAAAGGGTCAAAGGATTGCTTCAAGTAGTAGCAACAGGAAGAATAACTTGATCAAATGCAGATTTAGGTTGTTCATGTGAGGTTTCGCGCAAGGGTTCTTGAGGGCGATATTTCTAAAGAAGGTTGTGTCAGGATCGCTCGTGGAGAGAGAAAAAAATTTCTCTAATATTTTTGGCCAAATAATTTGTTGAGGATAGCCAGTTTGGCATCTAGATTGTACTCAAATTTTCATTACTGCATAATAATAATAAAACCCCCATCTGCTACACCGACTTTCCCACATTAGGTTTTTCAGGGATATTTGTCTACAAATAATTGTGAATTTGATTGTGTTTTCTCTATTATTTTCTTAGTTCCAAAATTTTATTTTCCGCTACTTTTTTATGGTAAAAATTGCAGTTTTCATTTTATTTGTTGTTTGCAATAGAAAATAAAAACACACTTAATATTAATCCATTAGAAGAATAATTTCCAGTTGCTGCAATAGAAACAAAATTTCACATGGTATCAGAGTAGTGTTGAAGATAGATTAGAAGAGAAGAAGCGAAGAAGAAATTTGTGTAGGCTCAAAGGGAGTTTTGCAATACAATTTCTAGGTCTACATAGAGGTCCAACATGTAGTGTGAATTTTTTCTAGAAGGGTTCGATTTCCAATTGCAAGCACGAGAAAAGATCGAATAAGCTCAATAGTAGTTCCCACAAACAATGGTTTTTCTAGAAACCAGTTCCGATGAGTAGATTATATATTTCGTTGAGTAGATCTAGATGCAGTCATTTTACAATAGTAGAATCAATGCTCAATGGAAGAGAAAATCACACAGAGTAAAAGGAATTTCCAGAATTTCTTAGATGGTTTCTAGATTCATTTTTCTAGAGGAATTTTGTGATTTCTAGTTGCAGGTGGAAGTAACAGCTAGTAGAATTGTGAATTATATGAGGGAGTATGAGTAGTAGAGCAAGAAGTCACACAATAAAGGGGTGATATTCCTATTTATTTCCCAGTTGTGAGTTTTGTAGAAAATGACCTCAATGAGACTTCAAGATCAGGATAGGCTAAATGGAGCCTCAAATTATTGTATATGGAAAGGAAAAATGTATTTCTTGCTAGCTGAGCATGGTCTAAAGACATTTGTAGAGAGAGTTGTAGCCGTGTCGACAAAACCACAGTAGCTAGAGAACTATAATAAGGAGATGGCCAAGGGAAATCAATTTACCCTCGATGACGTTCAAGATCATATAGCCTCACACGTAGCAGCCAAGAATACAACCAAAGAAATGTGGGATGTAGTTTCCAAGCATTTCTAGAATCCTTCTGAGAATAGGAAGATTTTCTTGAAGGAGAAGTTAAGAACTACCAGGATGCATAAGGGTGAAGGATTCAATCCTGATCTCACCAGGATTTAGAATGTTTGTGACAATCTTGCCATGGTTGGAGAAGCACCTCAAGAGAGTGAGATGTTGCATACAACTCTCAATGGTTTCACCTTGGAGTGGGATACCTTCGTCCAAGGTATCATTCAACAAGATAATCTACCAGGATGGGATCGATTATGGGAAAATTTTATGCAGGAGGAGATAAGGCTTGCTCTAGTTGAGAGAAATACCAGTGCCATCATTAAAAAAGGACCGAAGGAAGAGGAGAATGTAACCTTTGCATCAAAGGGGAAGGTAAAGAAAGGTCCCAGTTAGGGATAAGGCTTATAGTGAGGAGAAAAGAAAAAGAAGGATCTATCAAAGTTCAAGAGTTTCAAATGTGGTGAGTTTGGTCACTACATTACCCAATGTCTAAAGAGGAAGAAGGACATGAAGGAGAAGTAGGAGTAGGAAATAGATTTAGTAGAGATTGAAAATTTCTCTTCCATGTTGGAGGATGAACTCACAGTATATGCAACTATACCTCTAGGGGAGAAGTGGGGTGACATTGAAATTTAGTCACCAGAGTTGCAGAGTCTTGGGCAGGGTCCAAGGAAGATAGCATTGAACATGTGTTCCTTCTTGAATCATTACCCTTGCTATAGGGGCCCACAAATTTTTATTAGTAGATGGATCAATGTCAGATGGCGAAATCAGATCTTGAGGGATAGTTTTAGTATTAGTTGTAGCCAGATCCTGAGGAGGGGTGCAAAGTAGTTGCAACACAAACACACTTAGTAGATAGTGCAAAGTCTTGTAGTATTCATTGACTTAGGATTCAATTGTAGTTTAGGGACACAATTGATTCAAATTTATAGTTCTTAGTTGTAGTAGTTGCAAAGAAAAGTTGGCATAGCAAAGTTGGAAGCAGTGCAAGATGGCACAATGCAGTGTTAGTAGCAATGTAAATGTAGGTTGGTTCAACTTAGAGTGGAAGATGAATTAGAGTTGTGCAGTGGCTTGGTCGATAGTGGAAGGTTGCCACAGTTATTAGACATCAACATTGTGTATGGGAGGATGTTATGTGACAACAAGAGAAAACCTTTCTCGCTAAGAGGGAGTGTTAGTTCTGTAGCACTAGACATGTGTTCTAGTCTTGAGTTTGGTTAAAGAGGTTAAGAAACACTATATCACCAAAACTCAGAAAATGTTCCAAGAAAAAACACCTAGAGATGGCTCAATTAAGTTAATTGATCAATAATTAAATTTTTCTTAAGACTAACTTAGGAAAAGTTATCAATTAATAGTAATTAATTGACAAAGGTGAGAATTCTCTAGAAACTCACATGGATTGAGTTTGAGATGATCTTAGACGTTGATGGGGATATAATCATGGTCATTATTTCACCAACGAGAGAATATATGATCAACTTGATGAGTAGATGGAGAACACCATTGCGAGGTAGAGTTCTTTGATAGATCAAATTATCCAATTGTACAGGTCGAGCGGGGAAGAATAGTTTGAGCTAGAAGGGATGTAAAGACAAGGAGGGAGAAAAGAAAGTGATTTCTGAGGATTTTATAGTTCCAAAGAGGTAGCAACAAATAGGTCGAGTTATTCCATCAAAGGGCGCACAAGGACTGTGTCTGAAACTTTAGTGAGGCATTTCGATTTGGCTGAGCAGGGGATCAATTCAGTTGTCGGAGGACAGAAAAATATTCCAAAGGGTCAAAGGATCACTTCTAGTACAGTAGTAGGAAGAACGACTTTATCAGAAGTAACAGGAAGACGAATTTATCAGAGGCATATTTAGCTTGTGTGTGTGAGGGTCTACACAAGCACTACATAGGGGCCTGCGCAAGGGTTCTCGAGGGCCAAATTTCTAAAGCAAGTTGTGCCAAGATTTCTTGTGGAGCGAGAGAAATTTCTCTACAATATTTTTTTCTAGATAATTTGTTGAGGATATCCGTTTTGGCATCTAAATTATACTCAAAATTTCATTGCTACATAATAATAATAAACCCTCATCCACTGCACCAGTTTTCCCACATTGGGTTTTTCCAGGGACATTTGTCTGAAAATAACTGTCAATTTTATTGTGTGTTCTCTATTATTTTTCGAGTTTGAAGATTTTATTTTCCACAATGTTTTATGGTGAAAATTGCAGTTGTGATTTTATTTGTTTTTTTTTTATAGAAAATAAAAATGCACTTAATATTAATCGGTCAAAAGAATCATTTCCAGTTGTTGCAATAGAGTGAAAATTTCACAGAGCAACCTTAAAGTTTTCAAGTTCATGATAGATAATATCACGAGTGAATATTGAGGAATGCCTTATATGGGCTCAAGTAGGCTTCAAAATCTTGGTATTCTAGAATTGATGGATATGATGAGACTGGATCTCTTGAAGAATATCGTTGATCCAACCCTTTATATCAATCTTATGAAGGGTGAGCCTATGATGTTGATGCTATATGTTGATGATTTGTTCTTGACAGGTGTAGAACATCTTATTTCTCATTGTAAGATGGAATGATTCTCTGAATTCAACATGAAGGATCTTGGCTTGATGCATTACTATTTGGGGCATGAAGTCTGGTAGAAATTCGGTGAAATCCTTTTCAGGCAAGGAAACTATGTCATCAAGATCCTTCAGAAGTTTGGCATGATGGAATGCAAGTTTATACCAACTCCTATGGTTAAGAAACCAATAAATATGATAGAGACTAAGTCTGACCTGGTGGATCCATCAATGTACCAGAAGTTGATTGGATCATTGATGTATTTGTTAAATACTAGACTAGATATTTTCTTTGCAATGAACACCTTGATCTAGTTCTAGATGGAATCGAGTCATAAGCATTGGATTGTAGCAAAGCATATATTGAGATACTTGCGTGGTACTGTTGACTATTGTTTGAAATATGTTTCAAATGTTGAAACACAATTGTAGGAATATATAGACTCTAACAGGACAGGGAATGTGGATGACTTTATGGTGTATGTTTAAGTTTGGGTTCTACTATGATATCCTAGATGAGTAGGAAGCATACCTCTATCGCACTCAGTACTGCAAGAACAGAGTATATTGCAACTTATTTGGCATGTTGTGAGGGAGTATGGCTTCATAACATACTCTTTGATTGTTTGACCAGATGTTGGAACCAACCACATTGTTTTATTAAAATCAAAGTTGTATGAAGCTAAAAAAAATATAGTGTTTCATGATAGGTCGAAGCATATTGATATTAAGTACCACTTCATTCATGATATTGTGCAAAAGGGGGTAGTGAGGCTCCAATATATCTCCACCAATGAGTAAACAACTGAAATTATCGCAAAGCCTTTGTCTCAGGCAAAGTTTGTATACTTTAGAGACAAGCTTGGACTTGTGGAGAACCCCTCTATCAATGAGAGGGAGCATTGATGTGACATCAATAAGTGCATGGTCAAGACTGTTAGTGGGTGAAAAAATAGGGGTATTTCTCAAACCGTTGATGACAACAGGAGCATGACCCATACCATTGTTGAGATAACATGAGGGACAAACATTCTAGAGATAATGGTCCCTGAGGCCCAAACACTCAATAGATTGTGTTCCTTGATAAGATAGCATGAGGGACGTGAATTCTAGAGAGAGTGGTACCTGAGACCCAAATAATCTTGGAGTGGGTGCCTCTTTAGCATCATGGCCTAGACAGAGGCTTTTGGATTTGGGACATGGGTTTCCCTAAGATTTGAACATGGGTGATGGAAACCTTGAACTAGTTGAGTGAGTACCATAAATTGTGGTGTATATTGATAATGATGTTGATGTAGGTCAAGGGTATTGACCTAGATAATGATGTTACTGATGAATTAACCTTTTCTTAGAGAGATCATGTATACATATAACATATGGATAGTATTTATGAATACCTCCCTAGCTAAGAGGGAGTGTTGAATTTTGTAGCTATGATTGGTCTTCATAATATCTTCATTTGTATTTGTAATTGTGAATTATGAATTATATTTGTAAAAGGAAAATTATTTGAGGTATGTTGTTCATGCTTGCAAGAAAAGGGAAAATATTTATTTTGTATTCAAAAGAAAAAATATTATAAGGCTCATCAAGAGAGGGAAAAATAAAATTTTGAATTTGTATTTTACCTCCACAAGTGACCAAGTTGTCCCATCCAATATTAGGTTGGCCTGCCTAAGAGATGCACCCCTTCGCATGGACGAACCAATATAGATAGATCTTATTCACTCTCCCCCAAGGCACACTTCGGATCACACATATATCTTTATTCAAGAAAAGTAGAAAGGATTATTTGAAGGATGAAAACATAAGGAGAAACATCATTCTATAGCCCTCACTCTAGTGACTAAGAGAGGTCAAGTTTTGGACAGTTTCCTGAGGTATATCTCTGTTGAACAATGCAAAATTTCTGTGGCATATTGCGCAAGTTTGAGACACAACATTTGTGGCATCATTCTGTGATAAAGTGTGAAAGCTCCTTGGTTTAGGTGTGCGATGAGCGCCAATATTGCAACAATAATGTTGCAACTCCTGGGCTACCGACTTTATCAACCTATGGTTTGTACAAACTTGGAGGTGAGAGTGTTGTATACACAAGTAAAAGTGATGGTTCTGCCTATAGTCATTGTTTAGCTAGCTAGAGACCACTAGGGTTTTCAAGCCAGACTTATATGGAGTTAGAAGAAGCTTGGTTTCTTGATGGAAGAAAGACAAATCTACTCTAAGAGAGAGCTACTCTACTATAATAATGGAGAAGATCGAAATTCAATGCTAAATCACAACATTTCCTAATTAACTACTAAGAAACTATGCTTTGAAAAAATGATAAATTAACATGAAACAAATGCTACTATCTATGCATTTAAGTAAGAAGCATCAAACATCACTAATGTGTAAGTAAAGGGACTGAAATAAATCTATTTTTGTCTTTTTGTCTTTTCATCCAAAAGAAAGTATGCAAACTAATTTCTTTTGGTGATGTGGTAGGTGAATTAAGGATGTTTGAGGATGGATGGAAGGGTGAGGAGATGGTTGGATGGTGTGGGAGACCCTTGGGAGGCTTTTGGTGACTTCCTAGAGGTTTTCCCTCAATTAGGCATCAAAACAAGCCATTTCAGGAAAACCTACAGGATGTACTAAAACTCATTCTTATTACCAAAACAAAAAATTACATCAATAACACTTTCACAAGTCTGGAACTCGAAAATAGCTTAGATTTTTACAAAACAAATTAGAATCCTAATGAGGCTCTAGGCCTCTATACTTATACAACTAAATTCCCCAACAAATTCCTTAAAATCAGGGAGGCTTGGCTCCTAAAATCGAGATAAAATAGCTCTTTGTCTCTCACTTGCTCAACTGCATTCTAATCCTCATGGATTGGTTGCTTGCACTCCGAGATGGTGTGATGGATGGAGGAATATTTGAATGGGGGATAAGTAAATGAGGAGGATTTACCTCCCTTGTTCCATTCAAGTTTTAACCTTAGTATTTTAAAAAATTCCTTGATTTTCTCCTTCAATCCTACATTCAATGCATATTAGTCCACTAGGCATAATATCCAACTCTAACTCATCTCATAAACAAAAAATAATAAAAAATGTAAAAAGTTGTGAGAAAATTTGGTTTGACTAAGCTAGGAAATGAATTAAGGCCCATATAATTACCCAATTATGAGGCTCATCATCACCCCCCTACTGAAAGTGTTTCTCATCCTCTGAGCAACTCAATCAATATCCATATCCTTCATAGATCTAGTGGCCTCCCTGACGTCCCATGCCTCTGTTGTGGTTTCCTCTTCTTGTTCATAGAAGCCTGCTTTTCTTTCTACCTCCTCCCACTGCCTCTTTTCTTCTTCTTCCTTCCTTCCTTCTAACATTCCTAGGAGTAGTGGTGGACTGAGTTTCAGGCCAATCCAATTGACTTTCAGCATTTGCATAGATTTCTTGTACATGGGTGTCATGTTTAGTGCTTCTCTCAATCTTTGAGGAGAGTGGCACTCTCTTATCTTTAAGCTGTATGGAAATGTGTTCCATCTCCTCAGGCAAGAATGTATGATGTCATCCCCTAATAGCCTGAACATGTCCTCAAAATGTGAAATTTCCTGCTCTTGGGCAACAAGATATCTAGGTGCAAGATGAGGATCATATTCAATCAAATTATGGGTACTGATGAGGGCCATGGGATCTCACTGTTCAGCTTTGATCATAAGAGGTTTAGTTTACTCTCTTGCCAATATCTTCTTCATCTCTGTAGCCCTTGATTCCTCATGGTTCATCCATGATGCCAAAGCCATCAATTGCAAATCTCCTATCTTGGCATTAGGGTCCCATACATTCATGTTTGTTAAGGCCATGTTGTGCAAATAAAACTTAGACATCTTGGCCCTATCTTCTAGTGTGTTATAATCACAAAGATCAATGAATTGCTTGTAGTCCTGAAATGGCATGGCACCTCTCTCTTCTACGGTCTTGATTTGGAATTGAAGCCACTATTCCTTGAGGTATAGGGCATAATATTTAGCTGGCATCCTACATTGGATTGCTTCCAAAGAGAGACTGGCCATACAGGCCAATTGATTCTCTCTTTCTTATACCTGTCCTCTCAACCATGCATTTTCTATCTCTAGTTGATTTTTCACTATGGCCTCTCTATCTCTCAAGCTAGTTAACTCTCTACCCATCTCCTTGAGCTTCTCCTCCATGTGCCCAATGTGTTCCACCCCCTTGGATTTGGCGATCTGCATCCATCGATGAGTTTTGGCTCTCTCCTTCTCAAGCTCGAAGAACAATGGAATAGCAAATTTTTGACGTATGACCCTACCTCCTTCAATAAACCTATAGTAGGAGTCAAGGTTAGGTTGGGGGCTAGGTTCTTTTGACTTTGGGTCCTCTTCTTTAGTTCCTTGTTGTTGGCCTACCTTCTTTTCCAATTTTTGTGTCTCTTGTAGGTCCAGCAGAGGATCTTGTAGGATTGCTTCTGCTTCCTGTAGATTTTGCTATGTATCCTATAGGATTGCTTTTCCCTTGGAGGAGATTGATCTAGTCACAGGCCTTCTCACATAGGTGATAGGAGACTTAGGGGAAGGTAGTTTCTCCTTTTGTTTAGGTGAGTCTTCAATCGCAATGGGAGTTTTGGTTGGTGTTTGGGGTTTCCCTTGCCTTATTCTTATGCTTTTTCTTGTCTTGAAATATAAGGGGGTATGCTTCGGTCTTTTGCCTTTTTGCTTGATGGGGATGCTAAGAGCAGTGAGGGCAGTTGCTGCCTCTCTCTCAGTGGGTTTTGGAGACACCCTAGGTGACTCCTCCTTGTTTTCTTCCCCCTCTTTTCCATTTCTTTCTTCACCTATGTCCTTCCTTTCTTCTTCCTCTTGTAGATCCTCATCATCTTTATCAACTTCCTCCTTAACATCCTCCTCTATTTATTCATCATCCTCCTTCTCTTTTTCCTCTTCTTCTTCATCTTCCTCATTTTCTTCTGTTTCATCTTATTCTTCATCCATCTCATCTTCATCTCCTTTTGTTTCTTCTTCTTCCTGCTCTACTTCTTCTTCCTCTGCTTTAGTCTCTTCCTCTTCCTCTTCGCTGATAGTAGGACTAACATCATATGTGAGAGCTTTGATGTATTCCTCTGCCTGCATGTCTCTAAAAACTGACCATTGTATAGGAATTTTGAGGTTTTGGAGGGAATCTTCTATAAGGATTCTAATTAACCCATGGTGTGCTAACTGTTGGGAATTTCCCTCTTGCAATTTGATGCTTGAGTCTATTAGTAATTGCAGTAGGAAGTATGGTATGTTGAGCCTGTGGTGAGGGGGTGATTTTGCTCCAAATCTCAATTCTTCAAGAAGCCTAAAATGATAGCCATAGACCACACTATACCTACCCTCACATGAAATGTATTTGATCAGTTGGTAGCTTACCTCATTCCAGGATATGGTAGACTTTCTCTCCTTACTCCATTTTTGTCCTCAATGGGTTTCTCACCTTCTAAATCGAATTTCCTTTTGGCAACCTGGATATCTCCTTTGTCTTCCTTCCTCCATGGTACTCCTAGGGGAAGCGTGGTAACTCTACTGATGAGTTCAGGGGTGAGTTATATGGAGAGGCCTCTTATCACAACAGTTTCATGGACTCTAGTGAGTGGAATTAGGGAGAGAGAAAAATCTAAACCTCATCATCATACCTCCTGATGTTTTCGGAAAACCCCATCCAATTATGACTTGTGAAGATTTATAGTACCTGAAGGTGTTGTTGAATTCTCACAGTGTTTGTGGGCTCCCTCATATTAAACCCTCCTGTCATCTTGGTTGGTGAGGTTTTGAGGAGATGAGATGGTTGATACAATTTTCAAATGCATAAATAAAAAAACTGAGATGGTTGTGTGGACAATTCTCTTGCATAGCTGCCAAATTCACTCAAACTAGAGGATTTTTTGATCAATTTACTTGGAAAGAGGAATGTAATTACAGAGCCTACCTCTTCATAATGTTTTTTGTGGTCAACCCCTGAGATTTCCCCTCTGAAACTCCTCTCAACCTATCTTGTAGATTGTCTTTGTGTATCCTGTAGGAATTCCTGTGCAGTAAAACAATGGAGTTTTTCTTTCGGTAGGTTTCCTGGGTATGAGAGTGACCTGTGAGAGCAAGCCTCGAGGAAGTGAATGCATGAATGCATGGGGATGATGATTATTTCCTCTTATGGTCATTTGGGGTGAGGTGGTGTGCTGGTAGCTGAGGTACATTTCCATTTTTGGACCATTGGTCCCCACTACCACCTCATCACTCTCCACTCCTCTTAATAAGCTCCCACATTATGCATTCATAGCTTTAACTTCTTTTTTCCTTCTCGTTCTTTGTTTTTGAGTTGACTGCTGCCATGTTTGAGAGGACACCCTATTTTGTCTTTGTTGACTAAGCGAAGGTGGCCAAGTTAACTAGTCACCTTTTCACTTATAAACCAACTTACTCGTAACCTTTACATTTTTTTGACTACATGATGCATATGAGAGAGCGAGCGAGATACTTACCTGTGGTGCCAATACCTTGTTGCAATTGTTGAAGACCGAAGGTGCATGTTGTGTGTATTGGTTGCATGATATTCTTCTTCCCTTTCTTGTTGTTTTTTGATGATCCTTTTGTTTGTGCAGGTACCTATTGTTGAAGATGGTGGTGGTGTTGCTACTTTGGAGCTCCTTCTACCCTTGGATCATCAAGATGGAGGCTTGCTGCTATTATGATTTGTATTCTGTGGGATAGGCTACTACAGGATTTCCTATAGGATGTCTTGTAGTTGCTTCTCCCTCATAACTCTTAATCATACTCTTTTCTAGGGTTGTGAGGATGGTGACATGTATGGAGAGAGAGACTAGGAGTGTGGAGAGTGAGGAATACTCAAGTGATGCTCTCTATTGCTCCTTGTTTCCCTTTTTCGAAGACTGTCAATTTTTTTTTTGAAACTGATTTTGTTTTCAAGGGTGAATGCAAGGGTGATGGAATGATGGTGAGTAAGGTATGGTGATGGAATGATGATGAAGGGGGTGTTATTTCATTGACATAGCAAGTCATTTTTTCCTTTAGGGTCACTTCCTGTAGGATTTTTGGGTCACTATTATTCCTACAGGATCATCCTGTAGGTTTTCAGGGGATCTTGTAGGTTTCCAGGGGATCCTATAGGAAACACAGTCCCCTTGTAAACTGAAGGAAAGGAGTATAAAAAATGAGAGAAATGGTATACTGATGAATGAAAATGAGTGGAAAAATAAAATATGAGTGAAATAGGTCTCTTGGTGATCCTCCTTTTCTCTCTTGGTGATCCTCCTTTTCATGATTTTTCTCTCTTTTTCTTTTCTTTTTTTTTAAACAACTAGGTTGCCTCTAAGAATTTTTCATCCTTGTTGTTTGCCCCAGGTGTCTCAAGAGAGGTTTTCACCTAGGGATCTATTTATTCTCATTTATTCTCTCTTTTTTTTTTTATATTGACACCATTGGGCCGCCCCAAGAGGTTTTCAACCCGATAGTGGGACTCAGGTGCCTCATGGAGGTTTTCACCTGAGTCCTTGTTTTTTCTCCTTTTTTTTTCTCAATGATTTGATGAGGCGGGAGCTAAAACTTGCTCCACTATCATCACTGTTTTATTGATATCATCAATGAACTCTTGTTTTGACAGAGGTCTCTTGTAAATTTTCAATCGATGTCCATTAACAAGTAAAGGAATGGCCTCTTCATCTATGGTTCTGATATGCATTGAACCATTATCATGACATCTTTCTACAACATAAGGTCCTAGCCATCTTTTCGTTAACTTGCTCTTGAAGTCTTTATAGCTATAATCATATAACAAATCTAAATCACCTTCTTGAAATTGCTTTTCCTTGATGTTCTTATCATGGCAGACCTTCCTATGAAGTTGAATTACCTCTGTATGTAGGAGGGCCTGCATTTTGAACTCATCCAAACCATTCAACTGGAGCAATCTCTCTTTTTGTGCACTGCTAAGATATAGATCTAGTTGGGCTACCATCCTTAATGTGTTATACTCAAATTCAATGGACAAAAAGGCCTTTTTCCCATAGAGTAGCTCATAGGGTGTGAATCCAGTGGTGATCTTCTAGTTGGTATTATAGGCCCAGGTGGCCTCAACTAGTCTATCTGCCCAATCCTTCCTGTTGTTGCTTACCACTTTGGTCAAGATGCCCTCCAGCACTCTGTTGGTCACCTCCACTTTCCCATTAGCTTGTGGATGATAGGGAGTGGAGGTTCTATGCTTGATCTTGTGCTGGCTGAGAAATTCTTCAATCATGTTGGAGGTAAACTGGCTACCTTGTTCTGTGACTAGCTCTATAGGGTACCCAAATTTGTAGAATACATTCTCCCTTAGGAACCCGGCTACCTTCTCCACTGTTGTTTCCTTAATTGCCTTGGTTTCAACCCACTTAGTCAAATAGTCAGCGCACACAATGATGTACTATTTTTGCTTGGAAGGAGGGTCAATAGGCCCAATGAAGTCCATGCCCCACTTGTCACATGGCTCAAAATTCACTTGAGGCTATAGAGGCATTTCATCTCTTGGAGTAGGTCTTCCCATCCTTTCGTACTGATCACACTGGTTGGTATATATTTTCACATATTGATGAAGAGTGGGTCAATAATAGCCTGCTTATAACACTTTGGACGTTGTCCTCTTTGTTGCAAAGTGACGTCCATAAGGCCCATTGATCCAAATTGGATCCTAGAACACTCTCTAAGCTTTCATGAACTCTTTAGAAATTATGCCAAAGGATACAAGTCTTATAAAGATCAAGATATCAGAGGTATCCTCATAATAGTTGCAATTGGTGATCAACGCGGAGCAACGAGGACCTTCGGTCAAGCACGCAGACCATTGGCCCATGGTAACGTGCGCTATCACAAATTAGAAAAATCTAGAGGCCATTTCGAGAAACGGGGGTAGTTTCTGATATGCGATTAGCGACAAGTCGTTAATTGCATATTGCAGGGAAAAACCCTCAAAGAAGGAAAGGTTGCAAGAACCCGGACCTAAAAAATTATAAAATGCAATGGATATCATTCTGATTCCATGGAAGCGAGATTCCACAAAACCGACAGAATATCGGAGGGGCTTCGAGCGGTAATCAATTTCAACCGAGTTCCACCCGATGCCATATAGCGAGTGCCACGCATCCAACAGAAGAGAGAGAAAACCACTCACATCGGATAGGTAAACATCATGTTACTTATCTGCTCGATATGGATGATGACCGTAGGATTTGGAGGCTCTAGATCAACGACAGAGACATGTTTCGATGGATGACCGAATTTGACGGGGTCAACAGGCAGAGTTGTATAGGATTTGAAGTATGATATGGACAATGCATTGGCAGAAGGTCGTGTTTCATGAGCATTCTTGGAGTTAACAGAATAAACGGTCGTTTCAAATATGACCAAGAGAACTGACACTCATCCATTATGAAATAGGTCGCCACCTCGCTGTGAGGCATTATACGGTGACTGATTACGCAGGGCAGAGGGATTCGAATGGACAGAGGCAGGGGAACCCAAAAGCTAGGAAGTGGAAATGAACAGTTAGGAAGCAGATTGGCTTTAAAGCCACAAACTAACATAGAGAGAAGTAAGCAGAAGAAGTAGCAAACAAGTTAGAAGCAGAGACGATAAGCCAAGCTGACCTGCAAAAGCAAAGGCAGCATCGAGCCAGAGTCAAGATAGAGATAGAGAGAGTTAGAGAGTCTGTGTACTCTGGAGAAGGCTTGAGAGATTCAAGCACACTCCTCTGTAATGCATGTCATGTATGAGTCTCATATTGGGCTCATACTACTATGACCAATAGAGGTCAAGAGTTCAGTGAGGAGAGTCTTTGTACTCCAGAGACTTGGGGAATCCAAGTGCAGTCTTACTGATTTGTATCTGCTGAGTGAGACTCAAATTGAGCTCATTGTTGTAAAAAATCTGCTTTGAAAACATAATAGAGAGGCCACCACTGAAGGCTGGACCAAGAGACGTAGCCCAGGAGTATTGCGTGAACTCCTTATTAAACTTGTTGCGTTTATATGTGTTGCCTGTTGTGTTTTCTTTAACTGCTTCATTGCCTATGTATTTTGCAATATTATCGATCCGTTGCATAAAATAACATAGGAACATCCATGCACATGAGTCTGTAATACCTTATTGTTTGTCTTAGATCAATTTCAGATCAAGTGGTATTAGAGCTCTAGGTTGATAAGGTTAGACAAGCTTGTACTGGATTCTTTTTGTGAATGATAACTAGATCAAAGCTTAAATTAGGAGAAGGAGAGTTGGTTGAAGCTAACCCATAAATTGGAAGAGTCTATCCTAAGAGGAAAATGTCAGAAGAAAGTCCCTTGGAATCAGACTCCCAGTTCATGGACAGTTTCATGACCATGAGAACCATGGTAGAAGAAATGTATAGAGAATTTAAGAGAGGTAGAGGTGGAGAGTCATCAACCTCCAAACAAGATAAAGGAGTAGAAGAACCTCTTCTATTTGCCCACCCAGAAGGAAAAGGAAAATAAGAGAAGCCATCTCCACCATCTCCCCCATCATCACCTTCATCATCATCTTCTTCACATAAAGAAAACCCTGAAAATAAAAAGAAGAAACCTTCTTTAATTAAATTAGATGTGAAGTTTGATTTGCCAGTTTATGACAGAGAATTGAATGCAGAAACACTAGATAACTGGATTAGATAGATTGATGTATATTTTAGAGTGCATAACATCAATTCAGAAAGGAGAAAGATTCAGCTGGCTAGCCTACGCCTTGGAGGTACCACCCTGGTATGGTGGGAAGGTAGGACACAAGCTGATTTGAAGAAGCATGATAAAATTCTTTCAACCTGGAATGAATTTGTTTCTACAATTAAAAAACAATTATATCCACTAGATTATATGCAGCAAGCTATGATGAGTTGGAAAACTCTTCGCCAATTGAAAGGGCAAACAGGATTGAACAAGGTGTTTCAGTGGGAAGGCAAACAACAGAAAGCCTTTGACACCTTAAAATAAAATATTAGTACAGCACCAGTACTAGCACTGCCCAATCTTCAAACACCCTTTGATATTGAAATGGATGCCAATGATTATGTCATGGGAGCAGTGTTGATGCAGCACGATAAACCCATATGTTATCATTCTGAGACATTTAACTCTGTAGTAGTTAATTATCCCACATATGTTAAAGAATTGTATGCATTAGTACAGAGTGTGAAAAAAGTGGAAACATTATCTAATGGGCAAAGAGACAGTTATACATATTGATCATCAACCACTTCAATATTTACACTCACAAACTAAGCTGCAACAATCAAGACACTATAGGTGGATGGGTTTTCTACAACAGTTTCATCTTGTCATCAGATATAAAAATGGCATACACAATAAAGTTGTAGATATGTTGTCCAGACCAATCATAAATGCATCTACTATACTTAAGCATAATTCAGTGTTGCATGAAAGCTACATTGAACAATATGCTCAAGATATAGATCTCAAAGATCTATATGCAACTTTAAGTCATGGAAAACAAGTAGAGGAATTGGATTATCATGTTAAGGACCAACTCTTGTATCATTTAGGAAAGTTATGCATTCCTCAAACCGAAAGAGTAAAGATAATTCGAGAAGCACACACTTCTCTAATATCAGGTCACTTTGGTGTAAGTAAAACAGTTGCACAACTGCAAAGATTTTGTTATTGGCCCAAAATGAATGAGATAGTTTCTAAATATATAAGAGGGTGTACCATGTGTGCTAAAAGCAAGCCCAACAATAGAAAACTAGGCTTGTAAACTCCACTACCAGTTCCTTCTCATCCTTGGGAAAGTATTTCCACGGACTTTGTTGGGGGACTGCCTAAATCTAGAAAAGGTCATGACTATTTATATGTTATTGTGGATAGGTTCAGCAAAATGTGTATTTTAATACCTTGTAACAAACAGATTACAGTTGAACAAATAGATTACAGCTGAACAAACAACAAAGTTGTTCTTTCAGCATGTATGGGTTCATTTTGGATTACCCACTTCCATTGTATCTGATCGAACTTCCCGATTTGTTGGGAAATTTTGGTCTAGTCTGTGGGAATTGATGGACACCAAACTGAAGAAGATCACAACCTTTCATCCACAAATAGATGGTCAAATAGAGGTGGTCAATAGGACAGTGATCCAATTTCTCAGAGGCTATTGCAGCAAGCACCCCAAGCTTTGGGATGAACATTTGCATTATGTGCAACATGCTTACAACCAGGCTAAACATTCTTCTACATAGAGATCTCCTTTTGAGACTTGTTTTGGTTTCATACCAATGTCTCCCTTGGATTTTTTCTTTGGTAAAGACATAGCGGTTGATGGACACAGTGATGTGGAAAAGGAAATCAAGTTCATTGAACAAATCCAAGAGATTCACTAGGCAATACAGGAACAACTGGAAAAGAGCCAAGCCAAGTATAAGGAAAGACATGATAAGCATTGGATTGAGCATAGTTTCCTAGTTGGTGATCAAGTCTGGCTGTATATCAACAAAGGCAGAATGCAAGGTGAAGGTAAGAAGCTAGAGCCGATAAGGATTGACCTTTCAAGATACTTGATAAAATCAGTGAGAATGCTTTTCACCTTGATTTTCCAGCTTACATGCACATATATTAAGTAGTTAATGTAGAAATCTTGAGACTCTGTGACCCTTCATTGATTGAAGATCCTAAAGAGAAGAGTCAATTTCCTTTTATTGATGATCTGCTGCCTAAATATCTATATGAATTGTAGGAAGATACAGTTCTGGATAGGAAGGTGAGAACTATGCACAGAGGAGATGTTGAGTACCTCAAGATTGGACTCAAAGATTCAAAATCAGGCAGTGAAATATGGATATAAATTGGGCAAGTGAGGAATTTATATCCTCACTTGATTGATGATTAAAAACCAACATTTAGTGGTCCAAAAGTTTTTTCAGTGGGAATGTCGTGATCCAAATTGGATCCTAGAACACTCTCTAAGTTTTCATGAACTCTTTAAAAATTATGACAAAGGCTACAAGTCTTATAAATATCAAGCTATCGGACATATCCTCGTAACAGTTGCAATTGGTGATCAGTGCGGAGCAACGAGGACCATCGGTCAAGCACGCAGACCGTCAGCCCATGGTAACGTGTGCTATCACAAATTAGCAAAATCTAAAGGCCATTTTGAGAAACGGGGGTAGTTTCTAATATGCGATTAGCGACAAGTCACTAATTGAATATCGCAGGGCAAAACCCTCAAAGAAGGAAAGGCCATAAGCACACAGACCCGAAAAATTATAAAATGCAATGAATTTCGTTCTGATTCCATGGAAGCAGGATTCCACAAAACCGGTAGAATATCGGAGGAGCTTCGAGTGGTAAGAGATTTCAAAAGATTTCTACCCAAATCCATACAGCGAGTGCCATGCGTCTGACGGAAGAGAGAAAAAATTGCTCACATCGGACGAGTAAACATCATGTTACTTATCTGCCCCGATATGGACGATGACTGTAAGATTTGGAGGCTCTAGATCAATGGCTGAGACACGTTCCGATGGATGACCAAAGTGGATGGGGTAAACAAGTAGAGTTGTATAGGATTTGAAGTCTGATATGGACGATGCGTTGGCAGAAGGTCGTGTTTCGCGGGCATTCTTGGAGTTAACGGAATAAACGGTCGTTTCGAATATGATCAAGAGAATTGACACTCATCCGATATGAAATAGGTGGCCACCTCCTTGTGAGGCATTATACTGTGACTGATTACACAGGATAGAGGGATTCGAATAGACAAAGGCAAGGGAACCGGAAAGCCAGGAAGCAGAAACGAACAGTCAGGAAGCAGATAGGCTTTAAAGCCACAAACTGACAGAGAGAGAAGTAAGCAGAAGAAGCAACAAGCAAGTTAGAAGCAGAGACAAGAAGCTGAGATGACCTGTAGAAGCAAAGGTAGCATCGAGCCAGATTCAAGATAGAGACAGAGAGAGTTAGAGAGTCTATGTACTCCAGAGAAGGCTTGAGAGATTCAAGTGCACTCCTCTGTAATTCCTGTCATGTATGAGTCTCATATTGGGCTTGTACTATTGTGACCAATAGAGGTCAAGAGTTCAATGAGGAGAGTCTTTGTACTTTAGAGACTTGGGGAATCTAAGTGCAGTCTTACTAATTTGTATATGTTGAATGAGACTCAAATTGAGCTCACCATTGTAAAAACTCTGCTTTGAAATCATAATAGAGAGGCCACCACTGAAGGCTAGACTAGGAGACGTTGCCCAGGAGTATTGGGTGAACTCCTTATTAAACTTGTTGTGTTTATATGTGTTTCCTGTTATGTTTTATTTAACTACTTCATTGCCTATGTATTTTGTAATCTTATCGATCCGTTGCATAAAATAACATAGGCACATCCATGCACATGAGTCTGTAATACCTTATTGTTTGTCTTAGATCAATTTCAGATCACCCATCATGACAGGTCAGAAGGATGTCAAAGACTTCCTCCTCCCTAACACATCTTCTCAAGATTTGATCTGGGCCAAGTTTGAAGAGATTGCCCCCAATCCAAGTGAAGGGTCTGCTCTTCCTCACTATCTTTCTCTTCTCTTTGGAGGACAATTTCGGTGGGAATTGTGCAGATACCAAATAGTTTCCTATATCAACAAATCATGGAGAGAGAAATGAAATAGAAAATAAGTGCTCATCCGGTAATTGGTCATCAACCATTCCTTCTTCACCTACAGGCAAATTAATATGGACAAAAAGTCTGTAACAACATTTTCCTTACCAGGCTTATCAACAATAGTTAGATCAAACTGCTGTAATAAAAGTAACCATCTTATAATCTAAGCATTCACATCTAGTTTATTCATTAAATATTTGATTGTAGCATGGTCAGTATGCACAAATGTTTGATAGCTTGTAATATAATGCCTAAATTTGTTCAATGAATGCACAACAGGTAGGAGTTCCTTTTCGGTCACTATGTAATTTAGTTCAACCTTTGATAGATTCTTATTGATAAAGTAGATAGAATAAGGCAATTTTTTGTTTATTTGACCTAGGGCTGCTCCTATGGCTTTGTGTGAGGCATCAACATGAATATGAAAGGGGAGGGCCCAATTTGGGCCTTGGAGAATCGGTGCAATGGTTAACTTTTCCTTTATGGTGTCCAAGGCCTCTTGATAGATTTTTAACCATATAAGCTTAGAGTCCTTGGCCAACAAACCAAATAAAGGAGAGGCCAACTTGTTGAAGTCCTTTATGAACCTTCGGTAGTATCTAGCTAACCCTAGGAAACTTCTGACATCTCTCTACTTTTGAGGAGGTGGGACCCTTTGGATGATAGCTATTTTGTTTGGGTCCACCTGCAATCCTTGCTAAGATATTGAATGACCTAGCACAGTCCCTGCAGTCATCAAGAATTCACATTTTTCGGGACTGAGAGATAGGTTCATTTCAATGCATTTGTGCAGTACTTTTCCTAGGTTGGACAGAGCCTCTTGAATATCACATCCATAAGGTGTAAAATCATCCATTACATTTCCACCGGATCATTGACTAACTCAACAAAAATACTCAGGACTGCTCTCTGGAAAGTCGTAGGAGCATTGCATAGGCCAAAAGGAAGGACCCTATAGGCGAAAGTACCCCAAGGACAAGTGAAGCTGGTTTTATCTTGGTTTTATAGGCTGATCTGGATTTGGTTGTACTCGCTGAATCCATCTAGGAAAGAGAAAAACTTTTTCCCTGCTAGGCCATCTAACACTTGGTCAATGAAGGGTAGAGGGAAATGTTCCTTCTCTGTGGCTTTGTTCAACTCCCTATAATCAACACAAATCCTCCACTTACCATTTTTCTTTGGAACTAACACCAAAGGAGAGACCCACTCACTATCGGAGATAGGGTAAATGAATCCTGGATCTAGCAGTTTTTGCAGTTCTTCTTTGACTATATCTTTAACAGCTAGATTCATCCTCCTTTGGGGCTACCAAACTGGCTTGAAACCCTCTTTGATGTATATGTGGTGAGTATACACTGAGGGGTGTACTCCATTCATTTCTTTGTAACTCCAAGCGAAGGCTTTTAGACGTTCCTTTAGCATGTTGCGTAACTTCTCTTCTTAGAGAGCAGAAAGAGATGGATTGATTTTCAAGGTTCTCTCAAGGTTGAATTCTACGGTTTTGACATGGAGGGGGTTGGAATCGGCCAATAATAGGTCAATTGGGTGATTCTTCTGGGTTTCCTTTACTACATCTTCTAAGGGCAATGTACTAGGAGTTGAACTTTGGAGTAGGTGTTCAATCAAATCATCTTCATCCTGTTGTCCTCCTCCCATGGTTGTTTCTAAAGTATAAAGTTGGGTAGAATAAAATTCATCTTCTTCCTCCTTCAACCATAAAGGTAAATCATGCTCTAGAGATGGCTGAGCAAGAGGGTATAGGACTAACTGCTTGGACATAAGCCCATTCTTGATGGCCATATTCCCATCTCTGCAGCTAATGTAAGCATCGATAATGGGCAACCATGGTGTCCCAAGGATGAGAGGGTGACTAGTAAGCTTAGCCTTAGGCTGGAGAACTAGGAAATCTGCAGGGTACTCCCAAGAGTTAATGGAGACCATCACATCCTCCACAATACCCTCAGGGGTTATAGTGGAGCGGTCTACAAGTTGCAGAACTATTGTGGTCTTCCTCAATGAACCTTGGAGGTTTAGCTTAAGCATGGTGTCCTTGGTCATCACATTAATGGTAACTCCAAGATCGGTAAAAGTGTGTGGGACAATGGTTTCATTGATGTGCACATCTACTACAGGGCTTCCAGGGTCCAAATACTTTGGACAGATTACCTATCCCAGCATTAAGTTGGACAGTTGTCCAATGACATTAATGGTAGGGGCATCCCTTCTTCGCCTCCCTGAATGATTGAAGAACTTCTCCTTAATCAACTTATTGTAAATAGGAACATCTTTTATTTCTTGGAGAAGTGGAATCTTTACACATAGATATTTCAATTCTCCCAGAAGCTTAGCATCTTCTGGGGTAGGCTGGAGTGGTTGGGTTAATCTTTCAGGAAAGGGTGGATTCAATTTAAGAATGCTTTCCTCTATTTCTTCCTCAACCTCCCTAGGTGGAGGTGGAGGTTGGTTATCTAGGAGAACTCTCCCAGATCTCAGGCTAATCTCCTAGATTTCCACAACATACGCTGGATATGATGTCTCTCCATTGTATACTTGTTGAGCCTGTCTGTTGTTTGGGTTCAAATTTGGCTGGGTAGGCATCTAGGGTTGCTTGGGTGGAGCAGAGTGTAGAATTTGTGGTTGGGCAAGTGGTGGAGGCAATAAAGCTGGAGCATTGTTGTATTGGGGCCTCCACCTCTGGGGCGGTGCATTCCACTGAGGTTGTTGTGGAGCATATGGTTGAAATGACTGGCTAGCTGGCTGGGAGTGATACTGAGATGAAAAGGACCAAGGAAGGGGTGTAGACCAGGAAGGATGAGCAGGGGGTCCCCAAGAAGGTATGGTTGTGGTTTGGTTGGGGTTGTAATCTTCATGGGATGACCCTTACATGCCTTGCTGGTATGGTCTAGGTGCATGATGTCTCCTTTGGTTTATGTAGCAAAGCTACTCAGTGACCCCTTCATCTCCTTGATATACAACTTTGAATCCAGGAAAAGAAGGGCACTTGTCTGTGGAGTGGTTTTCTTCACAGATTGAGAAAATTTCAACAGAATTCAATAGACATTCATTCCTAAGATGCCTCCTGGTGCATCTAGGACAAAAAAATGGCCAAGGCTCTCTTTGCTTCCTCCTGATTTCTCTTAATGTGCATAGTGTCCATTTGTAAGGCAAGGGTTTGCAACGTCTCACTTTTGAAATCTTCCAGCATGTTTCCAATTTCACCCTTGATGGATGAGTTGGAAGAGGATGTACTGACCATAGGTTGACTACCCCTACCCTTTTTCCTAGCTGCCCTAGAATGGTTTCTAAAGACAATCTTGATATCCTCATATGGTAATTGGTAGATATATCCTCTTGCTAACAAGTATAGGGTATCCAAAATATCTTCCGTTACTCCCCTAAGCATGACCAAATTTAGTGACAGGGTCAAGTGTGCACCTGGCCCTTTTGTAACTAAGTTGGAATCTTTCTTCATAATCCTCCAGGGATTCATCATTGCCTATGATCATCCTAAAAATTTCCTCTTTAGTATCCTTTGACCGATAGTAGTCTCGATACTTGCTGTTAAAGGCTTGCTACATCTAAGCCCAAGTTTTGATGCTATCCCTAGGTAAACCCATGGACTACGCAATGTTGCATCCTTGAGGGTAGATGGAAATAGTTTTAACTTCTTCTCATTATCTATATAGTCATAAGTTCGACATATAACAATAAACAATGCAATGTTGCATCCTTGAGGGTAGATGGAAATAGTTTTAACTTATTCTCATTATCTGTATAGTCATAGGTTCGACATATAAGTAAGAAGAATCAAACATCACTAATGTACAAGTAAAGGGATTGAAATAAATTTGTTTTTGTCTTTTTGTCTTTTCATGCAAAATCAAGTATGCAAACTATTTTCTTTTGGTGATGTGGCAGGTGAATTAAGGATGTTTGAGGATGGATGATGTTAGCGTTTGAGATTTCACCTAGGCTAAGATAGACAAACCTCAAAGCTACATCAAACCATTTCACCTCGTAGCTAGCCCTACGAGGTATGAGAAGGCTCTCTCGGGTCGAACTCGGTGGATTTTTCAATATGACGAGATTGACCAATTAGGAACAAGGATTTTAGGCTAGTAAATTGATAAGGGGGTTTGATTTGAAGTTTTTGGGTTTTTTAGTGGCAATTGGAGGGAGTGCAATTCAGGGTGCGGGGATTGAGCTCAGTTTTTGCAGGTGGGTCTTTGGGGCAAGGTAGGAGTTTATGTTGATGCCTTTAGCTGAAAGAGATGATCAAGGAGGAAAGAAGAGAGGCTAAAGAGGGCGAACAATGAATTCGAATCCTCTCTAGAAAGTGGAAAACATAAATTTTAAACAAAATTGAAAGCTGAGCATGGCATGCATGAATTCAAACTTTATCATTTCTTTTGTTTAAATAGCAGCAAGAGATTAAGAAATGGAACACATAAACACACTTACAATGACAAGTAGGAAACACACCATCAACATAATAATCCACAAGAATCCACAATGAAGTCTGCAAAACCCTGGCCTTCCTTTTCCTCAAATTGCAGAAATACAAGTAAAAAATACAATAGAGCTTCTCCCTCTAGAGTCCAACCATGAAAATGAGTAAGAGAAGGCATAATATAGAAGATCTAACTCCTTTCCCCACCTCTAGGGGTCAAGCTCAGCTTCCTAGGAGCTGTTGCAACTAATTCTAAACTAATCATTAGATAATAGGCAATCAAGACAACTTGCCTCTAAAACTTAGGAAACCTATCCATGCATTAAATATTTACCATTTACATCAAGGAAACTTCTAGAAGTGTTCAAGGAGAGTGAAAGTATATAAGTTCCATGAAATTTACACAAAAATCCATCTTTTACATGCCTCAAAAGTCAACCAAAGTAAAAACAGTGTTTTGCTGGCCGAACTGGTCAAAACAGTGAAATTTCCCTGACTGGTCACGCCCCTGCTCTGAGTGGTCGCGCCCCGCCTGAGTGGTCGCGCCCCTTAGGAAAATACACTGCAGAAGTGGCGCTGAGTGGTCGCGCCCCGCCCAACTGGTCACGCACCGAGTTTGAGTGGTCACGCCCCCTGAAAAAGACTCTAACTTGCTGCAAATCGCCTCTTTGACCTCTCCCTTGTCTTTGCAAACTCTCAAATGCATAGTGAGGCATGTTTAGAGGAAATTTACTCCTTATAGGCCCAAATTTGAAAAAAATTAACTTACCAAACCCACTTTCTAATGTTTTTGCTTTGACATTCACTTTAACACTGTTTTAAGTTCACTTTGTCCTGAATTTGATGTTTTGAGTGCTTTAACTCCGTTCTTTTTGCAGGTTGACTATCTGATGGACTCTGGCGAGGAAACCAGGGTTATTGCCGGCATTTTGAAGAATTTTGAAAATTTTCCTTATTTTTACAAATTTCACATGACCTAGGGTTTAAAAACAGGGTTTTTAAATCCAAGGTATAAATGAGCTATACCTGATGAAAAATATCGATGGAACATATTTACATACCTCCTTCCGGCTTGCTGGGGACTATTAGACCTTTGACTCATGACCTTGCAGTGATTTTTGACCAAAACCCTAGACTTAAGACTTGGGATTTCAAGACAAAAAATAAAACAAGTGTAACACAAGCTTATTAAATAAAATGATCTGATCCAGCAAAGCCAAGAAGGGAACAAAGACCAGCTCCTCCATCAGTGTTATGGCATGCCTAATGGGATGCAAAACTGATACTGATGAGACACCTACCTATGCACATGCAAAGAGATTTTGATCACCGATGGAAGGCTCAAGACCGACACTAACACCATGCACATTTCACCTAAAAAAACCCCATAAAACCCCTTTATTCTAAGTTTTGTTGCCCCCCCCCATATTATTTAATTAACTTTGCCATTCACATTTTCCTCGACATAAACCCGTTTAACCCACCACCCTCGGTGCAGTTAATAAACCCCGCCACATTTAAAACCTGGTCCCACTTTATTAAACCCACTTATATTTAGCCCTCCCTTATTCATTAATTAATTACAGTTAAGTGTAATTAAGCCCCCCAGGCCCCGCAAATCTCTGCCTTTATTCCCTCCATGCATTTCCATTGCGTGACAATTGTTAGATCTTGCACCCCCAGATCTGACGGCACACATCCATATCGCACTAAATCTCTTTCCTAGATTTACCAGCCCGAGAGAATGCGAGATTTGTGGTTTTCCTTGCGCCCCCTTCGGTTACGTGGTAGCTTTAGGTGAACTCACGTGCTATCAAGGAAATACCGCCCCACTGCCAAAAGCGGTGCGATGGCCTCTGAAACTGCCTCCCCCTGTAAAATGAAACCACCCATTGTTCATTTATATAAATTCCACGCCAAATGTGACTGTTACTTGTTAAAAGGCCGAAGATGCTCATTTTCACTCTTTTCGCTCATTCAAAATGTGAAAGTTGCCTTATCCATTTGCACCACCGTGAGCCTTTGCAACCAAATTTGACCATTGATTACCTCCCGAACACAGTCTGGACTCCATCCCACAATTCTTCCCAATTCAATACAGCCTTCGGTCACCTCCTCCCAAATCTAGATTTTATTAACGAAATGTTTAGTTTTGCAGGTTATTAGCAGAACGGGAGCTTGGATAAATAGTTTTGATACTAGTTCCAAAAACTGTTTACTCCAAGATTCGCAAGGAAATGTATTCAAAAGGCTTTATTCAGAAGGAAAAGACAATTATCACAGAGTCGAAGGAAACAATTTACACAATAAATGTTAAAACAGAGATGAAATCATTTTCACCAGCACAACAAAAGATTCTTATGAACTACTCTCCAAGCAACATTTTGTATTCTACATGTGTCTTTTTGTAAAAATTTTTTTTACTAAAAACACAAAAGGATGAAAGAGTGAGTAAGATTTACAGTAAAAGGTAAAAATGAAAGCAGGTGACAGAGCATACAATTATAAGACTAAATAGAGGAGGCAGATGAAAGTGTATCAGATGAAAGGTCATAAGTAAATATGACATCCAACATGAAGACCAAATAGCCAAGCAGCTTAAAGGCAAAAAGATCAAAGATTAAAAGACAACAAAACCTAAATAACAGGGATAGCAAACAACAGTTAAATAGTTGTCTCTATCTTCTTGCATGAAGATATTTCTTTTTCCTAGATTAGTTCTCAATGCAGTTTGAGATATTTTGTAAGTTTTTTGTATGAATACTTCATAATTCGAAGTATTGAGTGTGGATTTATATACATTTTTAGAGTTATTTTGATCTTAAACCTAAGGGTTATTGTACCAATTTTCAAGTCAACAGACTAGAGCAAGTAATAAGAATATTGCACTACACGATTCATGAGATGAGCTATTGCAGTGAAGTATCTTCTTTGTCTGATTTTGTTACTTTCTTATGTGTTTCATAAACTTAAATGTTATCTAAATTTGAATGAATTAACTAGAAATTTAACTCAATTTTTTTAAGTACACTCTATTTTGCACAGTTAATCATTTATATGTTTTCCTCTAATATCTGGATTTGAGAACCCTTAATTTCTCTCCCATCCTGGTTGACCTCTTTCATTTCTCTTCATAATCTGACCTAGGGAACCCTTAATTACTCCCTGGATCTGATTGGAAACCATTTTGCCATCAAGCCTCTGAGATCTGTAATAACTCCTCTATCTTGCCCTGTAGACGCTTTTTTTAGAACTTAATCCAACACAGTTTGTCTGACATTTAACCCCATAGCCCAATGATAAAATACAACCCTTTGCATCTAAGTAAGTGATCCCACCACCCAAATTCAAATCAAAAACCCAAGCACAATCATAACTAGCCTAAAATCAATTAACTAAAACAAAGTTAAATAAAAAAGAGAGAGCCCTCTTTGAGATTAGGAAGGCTAGATCCTGATCTCCAAAGTTGGTTTGGGGTTACCTCTATCATTTCTTTTTCTGACAACTTAGAAGAAATTTTGGAGTGATGATGTCATTGGAAACCATACTAGGGACCTTTATCCTCAACCTGGCAAAGCTTTAAGGAAACCTTAAATTTCATCTTGAACCCCTTAAGGTCATTTTTATAAGTTTTGAATTGAAAAATTTCATAAAAATAGTTTAACAAGTTAGAATTTTGGCTCCTAAGAAGACTCACTATACCAGGGAATATCCAGATCCAAACCCTGCTACTATAGTTGATGACCCATAAATAATTTTAAGAAAATGAAAAAAGGTAGAAACTCAGGCAAGTAGTAGCCAGTTGGTCAAATCAAATTCATTCCCTGAGGAGTTGTCAACTTTAGAAGGAATCCCTTTTGATTTGTCATTTAACCTCTCATTATTTAGAACTAAATCGGAGAATGCAATCCATGAAACAGTGTTAGACCCTGAGTCTATTCAACTCATTGAATCAAAAAGAGTGATTATCCATCTAGATTTAGATAAATTTGTCTTGGACACTTTTGACAAGTTAGAAGCTTTAACCTCCACATTGATAAGCCATATATATGATGCTTACCTTCAACAATCTGTTGAACTAGCTACCTCACTATTGTTGCCTCTAAAATTTCTACAAAATCTTCAATCGTTGTAAATACACCTTCATTTACCACAACCTCACCTATAGTAACCACCACATTCCATTCCCCTAAACTAGTTATTCATCAACCAAGCACCTCATCATCATCTAGTTCATCTCCATCCAATTCAAGGCCTACCTCAAGTACCATCACCTTACCCCCTAGTCAAGTTAGAATCCAAGCCATGGCAGACCGATATGCACCTCTGGTTTTACCAGCACAACTCCATGCCATGCCCCAAGATTATCAGAGCAAAATCTTTTTGTTTGATGCTACTGGTCAGTACACTGCTCAACAGCATGTGAACAAAATGACTGACTATTTTGAGTTGCATGATATAGATGAATCCGATGTCCAAATGAGGTTATTTGATCAAACCTTAACTGGGGATGTTAAGAAATGGTTGAAAGCTTTACCTACCAACCATATTGCAGAATTAGCTGCTTTTCATAGATTATTCATTGATAGATGGGAGAGAAAGAAAAAACCTCTGCAAATACTTTCTAAATATGATGACATTAGAAGAGCTCCTAATGAGTCAGTTCAATAGCATCTATAATGCAATCCCTGCTAATCTTAAGCCTCCACTTGACCTAGCATTAATCAAATTCCTTGATGGTTTTGACACTGGCATGTCATACCAGTTAAGGGAAAGAAACCCTGAAACATTGGAACAAATGCAAAGTAATGTTGTTAGTGTAGAGGCCAACCTATTAGCCAAGAAAGCCAGAATGAGAAATGAAAAGGGAGTTGTAATTAAAGAGGAAACTTCCACTTCTGATGGAAAAATAGATAGTTTAGCAAAGAGTGTAGAGATAATAATGGATATATTAGAAAACATGGAAAGAAAAACCCAATGGGAGAATCAACAACCACCCCCAATAAGAAACCCCAACTTTAAAAAGAATCCTAACACTGGAAAGAATGCTATTCCGGATCAGCAAATTAGGCCTCCCTTCCAGGAGAACTATGTTGAGGGTTCACAAAGCCATGAAGAAGAGGATGGCACCCAGATAAACTTATTAGCAATCAAAACTGAAGATGTTGTTTTTCTTACTCAATAAGAATAGGAGTTGTACATGCTGCAACAATTGCAATTAGAATCTGGTGGGTCCTTCGACTTTAAACAAGGTTATGAGTTAGCTATGTATGAGGTTCAAAAAAAGTATACCTTAAGAAGTAAAAAGAACAATGAAGCTCCCACTAAAAGATCAATCTAGACCCAAACTAAAAATATAACAAAATCTCTTGTTACTAAGATTTTACAAATCCTTTCTAAGGGAAAACCAAAGACTTCTACCTCGAAACCTCCACTGAAGCTCAAACTGAAATAGTCACTCAAAACATTCCAAATAGAAGTAATCAGAACAAAACTTCTGAAACACAGACTAAAATGCCAAGTACTGAGAAACAAGATAAAAACACACAGGTTGCATTTGTTAAGGAAGATCTCATCCAAACAAACAAAGCTCGGCTCCCTTTCAACATCAAAACTGAAATAGCAAAATTGAAGATATTAGTTCCCTTGACCTATTTAGTAAAGAATGAATCCTATAGATCATAGATAACTGAAAATTTAAATATAGGAGAGGGAGAATATGTTGTCAATTTGAATGATGATCAACCTGAATTATTGTTTGGCCTTGAGGTGAATGGTACTCATCAACAAGGGGGAATCCCTTCTTTCTACATTAGCATGAACATTCATGAAAAAATATTACATAATGCTATGTTAGACTCAGGGGTATCCCATAACTTGATGCCAAAAGCAATCATGGAGAGACTAAACTTAGACATTACCAGACCATATAAGGACTTGTTTTCCTTTGACTCTAGCCAAAATAAATGCCTTGGTCTGATCAAGGATTTATGTGTAACTCTAGTCCAATGCCTAGCAAAGAGTATTGTGATGGACATAGTAGTTGCAGACATCCCACCCAAATATGGAATGTTATTATCTCACTCATGGGGAGAAAAATTGCAAGGATCCTTGCAATTAGATATGCCATATGCCACCATATTTGTTTTTGGCTAACAAAGGAAACTGTATAGAGAGACCCTGATGATATACATGGTAAGTAGTGCCGAAAAACCACAAAACTTCCCTATATACTCTTTGAGTTCTGATATGGACTCTTTCATCTTTTACAATTCAGACCATGACAAAAAGGAAATCACTGCTGAAGAACTGAAATAGAAAATAGTTGATAGTGAAAACATTTTTCATGAGTCCTTGTGGCATTTGGATTTTGATGGATCTGTGAATATATTAGGGGCTGGTGTAGGAGTGTGGATCCACAATATGGAGAATAATCATTCTGAGGGTCATGCATTCAGATTAAACTTCAAGTGTAAAAATAACATGGCAAAGTATGAAGATCTGATCTTAGAATTACGAATGGTTAGAAAACTTGGAGCCAAGAGAGTTTCTATACTTGGAGACTCATAATTGATTATTAAACAAATTAATGGTGAATACTCTGTAAATAATCCCAGACTGAGTCAATATAGAGAGATTGACCTATATTTGATCAAAGACCTTCTAGAAACAAACTTCGCCATTCCTAGAAAGCAGAATATGCAGGCCCATAGTCTGGCCACTTTTGCTAGTACCTGCAAATTGCACTTTCATCCCAACCATCAGTACACTGCAAAAGTGAGACATAGGCCTGTCATACTAGACAATTTGAAGTATTGGCAGATTTTCTCACAGGATTCCCAAATTTATGACTTCATGAATGCTGAAGGTGAGTTTTAGAATTGTAAAATAGATACAGACTGTATAATAGATAATGACATACATAGTGACATAGATGTAAATATTTTAGAAATAGTTAAACCCACTAATTTCACTAAATTAGAAGTAGATAACTTAGAAAATTTAGAAATAGAGTAAATAATGAATGATGATCCTGAAATTCTTAATCTTAAAAATAATTTTTTGCCTAAGGGATTAGTCCCCTTAGAAGATTTGTTTGATTCCAACGATGTAGCTAGGAAGCTGAAAATGGAGCCTTTGAGAGAAGATATAGAAGAATGTAACATAGGAACTGAAGAAAAACCTAAACTCATTAAATTAGCACAATCCTTACCTCCACAAGAAAAGGATAAATACATAAATCTGTTTAAAGAGTTCCAAGATGTTTTTGCCTGGAGCTATGAAGACTTGAAGTCTTATGACACCAGCATAATCCAACACAAAATACCTCTCAAAGAATATCATAAACCTTTCAAATAGAAACTTAGGAGAAATAATCCAGTTCTTATGCCATCTATTGAGAAAGCAGTTAAAATAATATATGATTCCCAAATCATAGCCCCCATTAGATATTCAGATTGGATTTCAAACTTAGTCACTACTAGGAAAAAGACTAGAGAAATCAGACTGTGTGTTGATTTTAGAAATTTAAACAAGGTCTCATTGAAAGATAACTATCCTCTACCAAAAATGGACCATATCCCAGAGGGTAGTAGGCTCATCCAGAATTTCACTGCTTGATGGATTTTCTAGATATAACCAGATCTTAGTTCAATTAGAGGACCAAGCCAAAACTACATTTACTACTCCTTGGGGTACCTTCATGTATTTGAAGATGCCTTTTGGATTAATGAATGTAGGAGCAACATTTCAAAGAGCTATGGATATAGCTTTTGCCAAGGAGATCCATGACTTCTTAGTGGTATACCAAGATGACATCACATTATTTTCTAAATATGACAATGAACACCTAGATCACCTGAGAAGAGTTTTCATTAAAAGCAGGAAATTTGGTATTTCCTTAAATCCCAAAAAGACACTCTTTGGTCTAGAAGAAGGAAATTTGTTGGGACATATCATATCTAAAGATGGAATTAGAATAGATCCTGCTAGAATAGAGGCCAATTTAACCATCACCCATCCTAGAAACATCAGAGAATTGCAGTCATTTTTTGGCAAAATTAATTTTCTTAGGAGATTCATTTCAAATTTAGTAGAATTGATTGAGAACTAAATAACATGTTAAGAGAAGACTTAGCACTTAAATGGACAGTGGAGGCCAAACAACTCTTTGAAGCCATCAAGGAAGCCCTAACCAAAACTCCAGTCCTTATAAGTCTTGATTTTTAGAAAAAAATTATAATTTTTTCTTTTACTTCAGAACACACCATTGTAGCACTCTTATTGCAAAAGAATGACCAAGGATATGAACAACCAATTGCATTTTTTATTAAATCCTTCAGAGATGCCACACTCAAATACAAAATTATGGAAAAACAAGCATTAGCTTTAGTAAAGGCTATTAAAGACTTCAGAGTTTACATTTTGTATTCTCACATCATTGCTTATGTTCCAAATTCAGTAGTTAAGGACATTTTGACACAAAATGGGCCTGAAGGAAAAAGAGGAAAATGGATTGCCACTATATTGGAATATGACATAGAAATAAAGCCCACTAAACTTATCAAAGACCAAGGTTTAGCCAAACGCGTGGCTGAATCGAACTATCAGACCCTAGATATAAATTTAATTGGTGCCCTTGATGATCAGGAAGAGATGGCGACTCCACAGATTAGTGAACCTTTTACTGATTCAACTTGGTATGCATATATCATATTTGTATTACTAAACTTAAAAGCTCCTCCTGTTTTAATAAGAACTAAAGCTACATTTTTTAAAATGAAGTCATTAAATTATTGTATCATAGATAATGATTTGTTTTGGAAAGACATTAGTGGTATTATTTTGAACTGTTTACTGAAAGATGAAGTTGATAAAATTATGCAAGAATTTCATGCAGGAGATTGTGGAGTACACTTTTATTGGAAGACTGTTGCTGATAAATTTCTGAGGGTTGGTTTTTACTAGCCTACTCTTTTTGCAGATGTTAAAAAACATGTGACCTCTTGTCATAAGTTCCAGATATTTGAGGGAAAAATAAATCTTTTACCATTACCTCTCAAACCCATCTCCACAGAAATGCCATTTCAACAATGGGGATTAGACTTCATTGGAGAAATACACCCAACCTCCTCAGCCCACCATAAGTGGATTTTGATAGCCACTGATTATTTTACCAAATGGATAGAAACCATCTCTTCTAGATAAGCCACATACACTATCATTATCTCATTCCTAGAAAATAATATCATGTCAAGATTTGGATGCCCCCAAAAGATCATTACTGATAATGCAACTGCTTTTAAATCCAAGAAAATGATAGACTTCTATAACAAATACAACAACACCCTTGGCCACTCCACTGCCTATTACCCTCAAGGTAATGGACTTGCAGAATCCTCTAACAAAATCCTGGTCAATATCATTAAGAAATTACTGGAAGACAACAAAAAGACATGGAACAAAAAGTTGGTCAATGCCTTATGGGCAGATAGACTAACTACCAAGAAGTCCATTGGCACATCTCCCTGTCAGTTAGTATATGGGATGGATGTTGTTTTTCCATTCTCTTTAGGAGTGCCAGTGATGAAGATCATCCACGAGTTGCAGGTAGAACCAAATGATATCCAGAGAATGATAAAGCAGGCCATACACTAGCAGCAAACCAGAGAAGTATATGTAAAATCACAAGTAATCCAGGACAGAATCAAAAAGATATCTGGTAAAAAGACCAAAGTTTATGATTTTTACACAGGTGATAAAGTTCTTAAGTGGGATTCAAGAAGAGAAGACAAAGGAAAACATGGAAAATTTGACTTCTTATGGCAAGGGCCTTATGTCATTTATGGTTACAGGGGTAACAATGCATTTTTCTTGAGAGAGATAGATGGATCAGATCTACCAGGAGGACCTATCAATAGAAGAATGTTGAAGCATTACTTTTCCACTGATTAACAATAGTTCATTTTACTTTGATCATTGTATATAACATTGCGAGTTTAGATTGGATTGGATGGTGATCTATTGATGTTGAAGCCCGGAGAGAAGGCCCTGAGCTTTGAAGGTTTCACTATCATAAATATGGATAAGGTAGAAATCACAGAAGAACAGTTTACAGGGTAACTGTAGTCACAATTCAAAGGCTACTGATCTTAAAGTTCTTAACATTTCACTAGGAAATTCCATCCCCATGTGCAGCCACTATTAGGGTCCTATAATAATAGGATTCATAATTTTGAATTGGCTATAATTAGTCTTGTAATATTGTACATAGTTTTGCTTTCTGCAAAAAAATTTCCATATTAAAAATTGAAAAATGTAAAGAGGGTATGTCCTAAAAGAAATATCAAAGGACAAAAAGAATAAGAAAAGATCAAAAAAGTGAAAAAATATGAACCCCAAACAAAAATAGATCATGAAAGTGTGCAAATTCAAGTCCACTACTTTTTACTCTATTGTGTAAAATAATGGTTTTGTGCAGCTTTTCATAAATGCCACAACCCATGATAGTCAAACTATTTAATCTTGACTAGTTCATGCTTTAAATTTCATGTTTATAGATAGAGAATAAAGATATAGCCAAACTGTTTAATCTTGGCAGATCAGTAGTTAGGTATAGAAATAAAATGTGCTCAATAACTTAATCTGAGCCATTGGAAGATATAAGGTTAGAATTACATAGTTTTCTTTTCAAAAGAAAAAGGAAAGAAAGGGTCTACTAGCCTAAATGCACCCAACAAAATGAAGAAAAAATGTTAGGGTAAGTAAAGGATAAGTAGAAGAAAGGTTGCAGAAATACAAGGTTGTCAAAGCATAAGCACATTTATCATGCTTAATCCTATGTTTCAGTGTGCAAGAGCAGTTATGAAAGTGAAAAGATGTTCACAAGCTGATTTAATTAACTTCCCCTCATTTCATTTCACCCCATTACACTTGTTATTTTCCCCATCATCACATCATTTCTTAAGATTATATCATTTTCCCTTCATTTTGACCCTTACCTCTTGGTTTCACACATTTCCCTATCAAATCACTCTCCAAAGGTCATTTCCCTACCCAAAACCCCTTTTCCCTAATGTGAAACCGACTCCCCTTTGAAAAAATCATTTTCCCCTTATTGATTTCCCTATTTTATCTAAAAAAACCCATAAAACCCCCCTTGTCCTAAGTTTAAATTCCCCCTCCGCATTACTTAATTAACTCTGCCATTCACATTTTTCCTAAAAAACCCATAAAATCCCTTTATTCTAAGTTTTGTTTCCCCCCCATATTATTTAATTAACTCCTCCATTCACATTTTCCCTGACATAAACCCGTTTAACCCACCACCCTCAGTGTAGTTAACAAACCCTGCCACATTTAAACCCAGGTCCCACTTTATTAAACCCACTTATATTTAGCCCTGCCTTATTCATTAATTAATTATATTTAAGTATAATTAATCCCCCCGGGCCTCGAAAATCTCTGCCCTTATTCCCTCCATGCATTTCCACCGCGCGACAGCCGTCAGATCTTGCACCCCCAGATCTGACGGCGTGCATCCATATGGCACTGACTCTCTTTCCTAGATTTACCAGCCTGAGAGCACACTAGATTTGTGGTTTTTCTCGGTCCCCTTTCGGTTACGTGGCAGCTCTAGGTGAACTCACGTGCTCTTAAGGAAATGCCACCCGACTACCAAAAGCGGTGTGATGGCCCCTGAAACCGCCTCCCAACATAAAATGAAACCACCCACTGTTCATTTATATAAATTCCGCGCCAAATGTGACCATTACCTGTTAAAAGGCCGAAGACGCT
Source organism: Pinus taeda (assembly GCA_000404065.3). Lineage (NCBI taxonomy): Eukaryota > Viridiplantae > Streptophyta > Pinopsida > Pinales > Pinaceae > Pinus > Pinus taeda. The sequence continues at coordinate 68,078 of APFE030426613.1, read as the reverse complement.
CATTTTCACTCTTTTCGCTCATTCAAATTGTGAAAGTTGCCTTATCCATTTGCACCACCCTAAGCCTCTGCAACCAAATTTGACCACTGATTACCTCCCGAACACAGTCTAGACTCCATCTCATAGTTCTTCCCAATTCAATACAGCTTTCTGTCACCTCCTCATAGACCTGGATTTTATTAACAAAATGTTTAGTTTTGCAGGTTATTATTAAAACGGGAACTCGAATAAACAGCTTTGATACTAGTTCCAAAACCTGTTTACTCCAAGATTTGCAAGGAAATGTATTCAAAAGGCTTTATTTAGAAGGAAAAGGCAATTATCGCAAAGCAGAAGGAAACAATTTACACAGTAAATGTTAAAATGAGAGATGAAATAATTTTCACCAGCAAAGCAAAAGATTCTTACAAACTACTCTCCAAGCAACATTTTTTATTCTACACATCTTTTAGTAAAAATCATTTTTACTAAAAACATAGAAGCATGAAAGAGTGAGTAAGATTTACAGTAAAAGGTAAAAATGAAAGCAGGTGACAGAGCATACAATTAAAAAACTAAACAGAGGAGGCAGATGAAAGTGTATCATATGAAAGATCATAAGTAAATATGACATCCAACGCGAAGACCAAACAACCAAGCAGCTTAAAGGGCAAAAAATCAAAGACTAAAAGACAACAAAACCTAAATAACAAGGACAGCAAACAACAGTTCAATAGTTGTATCTATCTTCTTGCATGAAGATATTTCTTTTTTCCTAGATTAATTCTCAATGAAGTTTGAGATATTTTGTAAGTTTTTTGTATAAATACTTCATAATTTGAAGCATTGAGTGTGGATTGCTATACATTTGTAGAGTTATTTTGATCTTAAACCTAAGGGCTATTGTACCAATTTTCAAGTCAACAGATTGGAGCAAGTAATAAAAAGATTGCACTATAGGACTCATGAAATGAGGTATTGCAGTGAAGTATCTTCTTTGTCTGATTTTGTTACTTTCTTATGTGTTTCATAAACTTAAATTTATCTAAATTTGAATGAATTAATTGGAAATTTAACTCAGAATTTGTTTAAGTACACTCTGTTTTGCATAGTTAATCATTTATATGTTTTCCTCTGATATCCGGATTTCAGAACCCTTAATTGCTCTCCCATCCCAGTTGACATCTTTCATTTCTCTTCATAATCTGGCCTAGGGAACCCTTAATTTCTCCATGGATCCCATTGGAAACCATTTCACCATCAAGCCTTTGAGATCTATAGTAACTCCTCTATCTTACCCTATAGATACTGTTTTTTGAACTTAATCCAGCTTTGTTTGTCTGACATTTGACCCCATATCACAATGGTAAAATACAACCCTTTTCATCTAAGTAAGTGATCCCACCACCCAAATTCAAATCAAAAACCCAAGCACAATCATAAATAGCCTAAAAACAATTAACTAAAACAAAGTTAAATAAAAAAGAGAGAGCCCTCTCTGAGATTAGGAAGGCTAGATCCTGATCTCCAAAGTTGGTTTGTGGTTACCTCTATCATTTCTTTTTTTGACAACTTAGAAGAAATTTTGGAGTGATAACACTCCCAAAATCAAGCTTGTCGGATTACTACAAAAAGAGTTAAATTAAGCATAAATTGAGCTCTATAAATCCTTGCACAATCCTAGATAAATATGAAAAATGAATTTATGCCAAAACTATTGCTTTAAACCCTCTTTGAATTAGTGACAGGAGTGGTTTTCATGCCCTCAGATCCCTCATGCAAAACCCGATGAAAATTTTGAATAAAATTTGCCAAAATTTTCAAATGAATTTGGTGTATAAAACCCCTCATCCTATAATTAAATCGAGTTAGCTCCTCCATTAAAAAAAAAAAAACAAAAAAAAACAAAAAAAAAAAAAAAAAAAAAAAAAAAAAAAAAAAAAAACAAAAACAAAAACAAAAACAAAAACAAAAACAAAAAAAACAAAAAGAAGAAGAAGAAGAAAAAGATTTTGAAGTTATAAATAAACTTTAAAAACCCTCTCAACCTCCTCAAAAAATATTTCGATTCAATCTCAGGCCCAAAATCCAACCAAAATATTAGATGGGTCTCAATAGAATCTCATTCTAGAACATGGGTTGAAACTGCAAAACCCTTGCCATTTCTGTGAAGGAGTAAATGGTTAAAAAAGAATTTTATTTCCTTAAAATATGGCTTGGATCCACCTATAACAAATAGATCAGATGATAGAATTTCAAATCCTAGTATTTCATCTTTAGATCTGTAAAGAGAAACAAAAGATATGATGACCCATGTTGTTCCACAATTTTTAAGGGTGACAAGGTTTTGATGTTGAGATAAAGGAGGCCTCCCCATGACACTATCTTGCCAAATTTTGATATGCTCATTATTTCTTGGAAACAAAATTAGTTAAGATTAAGAAGGTAAAACAACATTGATAATCCTCTAGACTTGTGAGCCTTTTCTAACTTCTATGACCTAATCAAGGCAATGACGTCACACTCTTAGATTATTCCTATGAATGTCTTGATTCCACCAATCATGCCTACTTGAAATAAGCTACCAAAACAATTTATATTCAATTTATATCTAAGGGATTCTACCATGATGATATCAATTAAAGTTGATAAGGGCCAACCCTAACAAATTCCTAACACAAAAAATGCATATAGAACCCATTGCATAAAGGAGAAACCGACGAATTGTTGATACATGTGGATAGCCAAGCAATGAATCCTTGATTAAACCCAAATTTATAAAGGAATCCAAACATGAAGCTATGCTTGACACAATTAAAGACATTCTGCATATCCAACTTAAGGATCATCCACTTTTCCTAATTATTCCTACTAAAGGGGATAACTTCATGTATAAGGATGATAGTTTCCACAATTTGTATCTTCCTCACAAAACCACTTCGGTTTTCTAAGATAATCTTAGGGAGTATACTTTTTGATATATTAGCAATGATTTTATACATAATATTGTAAGACACATTGCACTATGATATCATCTTTAATGTACAAAGGATGATGGAATTACCTCTTTTGGGACTATACTTAAGAAATATTTATTTGTCCCTCCTCTAAGGTGCAAGGAATGATGAACATATTGAATAATTTTGTTGGTTTATAGAGGCCTGACCCAGGTTCAGAGGTGATTTAGCCAAACAAATCCTTGTACTACTGGCCCTTTCGGCAACAATCAACGGAGTGCGGACTGAGGTCTCACCTGAAGTAGTATGCGAGGGTGCTGGAACCAGGTTTACACACCTTGGGATGTCTGATGAGCTTCTGGCAGTCTGCGGTTTGACCCTGCATGCACGTCACTACGTGCATCTATTAGTCCCTCACAACCTGTGATGTTGCCTTCGTGCAACCCTACTCGAGGCGTGATCCATATTATACCCAAGTTTCTTACTATTTAACCTGTTATTACCCGATTACTTAACTTATTTGTGTAAGACTAGTGATAATTAACAGTATATCCAACAATAATATAAGTGTGCACAATAAAAAAACAATATAAATGTATAGAATGCAATACACAAGTAGGTGCACAGAATTTGGAATCAATTTCTCTTTATTATTCTCCATTCAAGGTTACAGACTCGACATCACCCCGCACACTCAGCTGCAGGGGTCCATGCACTCAGCTACGGACTCTACTCGGCCTCTGCGCACTCAACTGCAAAGCCTCTTCCTACTACTACGACCCAATACACCTAGACTCTTACTCTATGCTCAAACCATTCGTATTCATCTATCTCCAATTCCCTTCTTCGTTGTCTTTACAACTTAGAGCCTCGCTCTATTTATACAATCCCATGGTCTGCAGACCATGGGTAGGCTAACATGACATTACATTACATTACAACAATTAGGGCGGACAACCCTATGACTCAATATATATTCTGCACTCCGCACCCGCAATTCGTGGGGTCTTACAATACGTTTGACCAAAACCTGGGCTTTGAGCCCAAAAACATTCTATGGGGGGATATGATGCCCGACAGGCCCCCAACACAAACATCGTGACTCATCCCCGAGTCACTCAGCTGGCGCAGAGTCCCTACAACTGGTCCTGCACTGCTCGGAGGTCCACAACGCACTATTTTGCAGTTTGCTGGACCTGCTACATGTGCTCTTCCGATGCTTCTTTGTGAGGATCAAATCCCTGACTTAGTGCATAGATCCCTTGCATCTGTGTGAGCTTGCCCTCAATATCTATCATAATGGTGAAGGCCTCATCAATCCATGGATGGGCGCATGCTTTGAGAAGTGCCTCTTTCTGTCTTGCAACATCCACCTGCTCTTTCAGTGCCCTTGCTTGCTGCATCTTTGCGAGCCATTGAGTGAGGACGACTGTCTATGTAGTTCCTCAGACATTATCATACTTCTCTTGAAGTTCATGCACCTCTGTCCTCCTGCAAGGGTGTGACGATGCCAAAATCTTGGTCCAACATACCGGTATAGTCCTACACTACCCATCCAATTTCTTCCAACCCTGTTTGGATAGTGCTAACGCGCTGCTCTCTAACTTTAGGGGGAGTGGAAGGTTGCACCTTCAACCGTAGCTCAGCAATTTGGAGATTCAACTCCAGCTGCACTCACATTGTTTCCTCGCGGGTGTTTTGGACTCGACTTGCCAAACAGTGGATCCGCACTTCTGTTGGCAGGTCTGTGGCGATGGACAACTTTGGGACACGCCGGCAAGCTTCATCCACTGTCTGTACTAACTACTAGTTTTGTGACACCAATTCGTCATGCTACAGGTTGAGCTGTTCGATGTTGATCTTTTGCTCGCTCATCACCTGAATCGCGCGGCCCTCCCTTGCGTGAAGCTCTGTTGTTATTCCATCCTGCAGTTGGTATAGTGTGTCTCACATAAGGGTAGCCAAATTAAGTCCAAGTCCCTTGATCCTTCCAACCGCGGCTCTGTCTAATCTGAAAATGGGGCACTAAAGGTTTCTTGTCAAGCTTACAAGAACCTCTCCCACTTCCAAAGCTTAAATCATCCCAAGATATTATGATTAACCAATTGCGGAATTAAAAATTGCTTGAAATAGTTGTATGCTTGTGTTTATTTTTAACTGTTAATGTGCTTTAAGCTTATTTGCTTGAACTAATATAAAAACATATAACAGCAAATAAAGCAGCAATGCAATGCAACAACAAAGAAAACACACATAATAGCAATATAATATGGAGTTCACCCAAAACTCTTGGGCAATGGCTCCTTGAGCTCTAGTCAACTCAACTAGGCTCTCTGGGATTATGGTAGTAGTTCTTTTACAAGCTCCACGCTCAACTCCACTGTATTACATAGAAACAATGGGCTTAGAACACCATCTCATCCCTGGCTCTGAAGCTCTCAGGATTTCTGGCTCTGGCTCTCGCTCTGCCTCTCAGCTCTGGCTCTGGCTCTGGCTCTTGGCTCTAGGTCATGGCTTTGGCTCTCACCTTGGCTCTCGCTCTTGCTCTAGCTTTTGGCTCTCAACTCTGGCTTCTCTGAGCTCTTTCTCGGCCTCTATGTGCCTCTGTAATTCACTTGACCTCCAGGTGATTATTCAACAACCTTCTAGTGACCTCTTTCAGACAAGCAGCTCCCTCGGCCACCTTTATCTCTCATGCTCTTTGTGTTTTTATCATGCATCAGTTACAGTCCTCCATCATTGAATAACTCGACTATTTCCCTCACAAAAATCCGTTTACAATGGAAAAGAACAGGCGGGTAGGAAAACCCGATCGTTTTTCCTTCCTCTGGCCGTGTCAGCCAAATAATGGAAATACATAGGAAACGCACGCAAAACACATCATGGGCCTTTAGCCCAGACTTCAAATATTATGGAATCGGCCCTATAAACCTATCGGGTCCGTCCAAATATCGCTTATCACTATCACTTAGGCGGGAGGTCTAAAAACCTCATTACATAGGAAAGACAAAGAAATCTCGTAAATCCAGACTTCAAAAGTTATGAAATTGCGCTTATAATCCTTTCGGGTTCACCTTTGGTCGCCATATTGCATCGCATTGTCACATGGTCAAAAATCCATTTACACGGGAAATACAAAGAAAACCTGAAATTCTAGATTTCAAATATTATGAAATTGCGTCCATAATTCGTATCGGTCAGCCTTTTTATCGGCGTATCACAAGTCGCAATCGCAATGTGCATTGGCCCTGTATCGGGGGTTCGTCGATTGCCGATCAGCGATATCGTCAATCACTATCGACCGCGTCACTATATCGCAATCAACATATTGATGTTACAATGGCCTTGAGGTGTTCTCTTTGGTCATGTCGATCGTCGATCCGCTGAGCAGACCCTAACCGTTGATCTGTGACCGCTAATCCAACGGCTGACAAATCGTTTTGGGTGCGTAACTTGTGCCGGGATTAACCGCCCAAAAAAGTGGTTTCCTCTCTCCTCCGCTGTGCCACGTGTCAGCCAATGTATGGATTTGGGTGGAGCCTGTCCAATACCGCTTACCGCCTGAGGCTCACCCGAAATACTACTTATGGCCTTCCTTTTGGAATTCAAAAGTTTTACCTGTTTGGTTTATAAATCCATCGGGTCCATTGAAGACCTTTGCACTTGTTTTAACTCATTTCCCTTTGTTTATTGCGATGCGATGAAGAATGCGATGCAATGGGTTTCTAAGGCTTTTTTATGTTTAAAACACATTTTCCCTTAAGTCCCATTTATATAATAATTTGCCTCCTTTTCAAAGGACAAAGGCAAACTTCTTTTTGCGATAACTTCTTCATCCGAAGTCCATTTTAGTCCATTTAAGTTGCAGAAGATTCAGAATGAAAAGATCTACGCAATGGGGCAATTTCCAAGAGCATCCTTGGACTTTCATTTTCCTCTGTGAGGAGCACTTTAGACTTAGAAGTCTATTCAAGATCCATTTTGGATCACACCTTCCCACTAAAGAACTTTTGGTCTCCAAAAGAGTGATATACTGGTCTGAATAGTAAATGAAAGTAACAGCACCCTCTTCTTTCAGCCTCCACATACTTGCCTTGCATAGTGCCTCTGAACCAAAGCCTTTGACCATTTTCCTTCCTGGATGTGTTGGTCGCCTTGCGAAGAACTGCCTTCCTGCAGAACTCCTGCTGAGATGGTCATAGAAGGTAGTTTGAACTTCTTTGCCTTGATCATCGATCCAAGGTGGCTCAAACAAATGTGAAGTTACATATGCTTCACAAAATTTTCATTTGTACCTATTTGACAAGCTGTTAACAACAACAGAAATACAGACAACAATTGGATGGCCTAAAACTCTTGCTTCACAAAAGAAACAAACTTCAAATCTTGTGAACACCTCCATGTCTTACATCTGCATACAAATGATGGACTAGATACCAAGACCACAAAACATGCCTTTACAACAAATGACCCTTCAAGTCAAGCATGTAGAAAAATACCATCAGGACTCTTTTTCAAAAGATGAAACACTTCATCATTATCCCCATCTTGGAGACCAGGTTAACTTCTCCCAAGTCAACATTACATGCATGTTTACAACAAAGCAATCAACCCTTCAAGTTAATTACACATATATGTTCAAATACAAGAAAATCATCAACATCCCTGTGTTCATGCAAAACATTCTCATGCATGCATTTCATCCTTAAACTTTTGCTTAAGAACACTGTACTTTTGAAGCTGGAATGAAATATAATGTTGCAGCAACAAAGTGAGTCTCCTACTCAACTTTTCCATTCACCTTCTTGGTAAAATCCTACAACTTGCATTCTCATTAACAAAGAAATGCAAATACATGCAACAATAGATATGCAATCTTAATTAGATAAGGACTCTAACCATTTCTCACCAACCCACTTCAAAGGTACTACCTTTGTCTGCACATCAGCATCAATATGTGACTCATCCTGGAACACATCAATCATGGAATCTTTCTTTCCATGCTTGCCATTTTCTATTTACACTTTCTTCAGCTTTTGGGAAGCATTGCTGGATTCAGAGTCCAACATTTTGCATAAAGATGCCCTTGCTTATGGTAGTAAGTGCACTGCATGTGCATCCTCTTGACAACATGACTTGCCTTGCCCAATGGACTTTTGCCTTCTTTCTTCCTTTCCTTCAAAAGTTTCCTACATGTGGCTATCCTCTTCCAACATCTAGAAACATGATGGTTATCCAAACCACAAAAGGAACAAGTAATTATTTTCCCATATCTATGTGAAAATTTATCATGCTTTGCAAAATCAAAAGGAATATTATTAGAACCAGACTGACACGTTTCTCTTTCACCTTTATTGCCTTCTTGAGGAGGTGAATCAAATGAATAAGTGGCTCCCTTTGGAACACCATCAATCTCTTCAAGGCTATTAGAGTTTCCACAACTCTTTGGTTCAAGTGTGTGCTTCCAAACACCTGCATCCCGCAAATGATGTTTCAAGCTATTGCATTCCTCCTCAATACATGGTGAGCTCCAGTATTGCAACAATAATGCTACAACTCTTGGGGCTTCCTTCTTTACTCTTATCAACCCAGTAGTTCGTAACAAACTTGGAAGCGACGATGTTGTATGCACAAATACTAGCTCTTACTGGAGGCTGTCACTTGATCAGCTGACGCAAGTTCGCTAGGAGCTTAAGCCAACTTCTATGAGTTCTCGAAAGAATCGTTTACTGTGATGGAAGAAAGCTAACTCTATAGAGGTTATTCTACTTGTAGAAAGAGAAGGAAAACTGAAATGAACCATAAAACCTAGCAAACCCTAGTTGTGCAAGAAAAGAGATGGAAACTATTGAAATGGGTGCCATTAACTTCTAAAAATGTAAATTTCATTTATTCAAGCCACTTCTGAAGAGAGATGAGAAGAAATCATCTTTTTGTACTTTTGAGTATTTTTATGTGGAATTATTATGCTTATGGTTTGACTGGTTGTGAATTTGCAGAGGTGTGGTGGCCAAGGAAGATGGAGTTGACTTTTGCAGATGGCGAGGAAGGTGTGGAGAGGTCCTAAGAAGTCCCTAGTACCCTTTTGGAGACTTCCATTGCAATCAGAGTTCGAAAAATCACTCACATGAACTTCTACAAGAGGCTATAGGGGATCTACAGGAGGTTCTACAGGAGGAGGCCGAAGTGGTTTTTGGAGGTTTGAAGGTGGAAGAATGATGGGAAAATGGAAATGAAGGCTAGATGAAGGTGTTGAGGGGTCTAGGACTCTGTCAATGAAGATCAAGAATGAAGGAGATGGTTGGATTTCTTCAAAAGGCAAGAAAGCAACTTTATGGAAAAATGCAGGAATTAGGGCAGATTGGCGAAATGTGGCGAAAGAGTGGGGAAAACTTTGAGAGATGAACTAGTATAGGCTATGTTATGGAGGAATGATAAGCTGGGGTGTTCTATGAGAGAGATGCGTACTTACTTCTCAAAACTGACCAAAGCAAAAACCGAAAAACAAAGTTTTGTCTATTTTAACCTAGAACCAGAGAAATTTTGAATAGAACTTTATGAGCAGAAAATTATGCGAAAAATCCATGGTAAATGAACATGAAAGGATCTAAGCATGTGAATCCAAACTAATATCAACTTCTCCAACTCGAAATATCACACTAGCAATTGCTTGAAGGGAAAAAACCGTGTTTTTGGTGGCATCAGTAGTGCCTTGACCTCAAATCATGGTCCCAAGGAGGGAGAAAGGAGATCAAGACTTGCTGGTAGCCTTTTTGGATATTTTCCTATTACTGCAACAAACTACTTAAGCAACTTGAAGCAAGAACTACTATTATAACCATCAAAAAGCAACCTAATTTAACAAAGCAAGATTTAACCTAAACAACAAGAATTGTCTTATGACTGCAAGCAAAAGCATATAAATACACAAAGGAGGTGTTGGGCACTTGGGTTGGGCCCTAACCCAAGAGCTTCAGCCCTCTAGGAGAGATCAGTGCTAGTTCAAAACTGGATTCATCTTCCCTGATCAGAAAATAATAGCAATTACATCACAAAATTGTCTTCAAAGAGAGCTCGAAAATGAGCTAAGTACAAGGCTAGACAACAATGCAAAAATATACTATGAAATGGCTAACCTAATGAGGCTTGAAGCCTTCTTATTTATACAAGTGGGGACTCCCAACGATCCTCCTAAACTTAAGGAACTCGGCTGCCTAAAATTGAAGATAACAGTAGCCCTACCTGACTTGCTCGGCTGCCCTTGGAATCATCATTGTGGGCCTTTGTACTCCAAGCTGCTGATGGAGAACTCGAGGAAGGGGTCATTAATGAAGGATACACCCCTCCTATAAGTCCTCAGCCATGTTTCCTTGAGTTTGGCTGCCATTTTGCTCATAAATGCCTAGTCCTTATCCAAAATTGTCCAAAAAATCTACAATAAACACTCATTAGACTATGTGGCAAAGTGACTATCCCCATTCACTCTATTAACATAAATATATTTAAAAACATGCACAAAACTATTGAGAATGGTGGATTAAATGAAAATAATAGGCATAATGAGCCCATATAGTTACCCATTTCTGGGGCTCATCATCAACCCCTTGCTGAATAGGTTGCTCATCCTCTGAGCAACTAATCCAGTTCTTCATCTTTAATAGCTTTAACAGCTTCCCTATCATCCCAAGCCTCTGATGTGATGTCTTCTTCTCTGCCACAAAAACATGCTTTCATGTCCACTTCCTCCCATTGTTTCTATTCTTCCTCCTCCTTAACCCCTTCCAACAGTCCTAACAGTAGTGGAGAATTGAACTTAAGACCAATCCAGTTGGATTTCAAGTTTTGCATTGGTTGTTTATATAGGAGCACTCTCATCATAGCTTCTCTCATTCTGGTTGGGGAGTGATACTCCTTGATTTTTAGGCTATGTGATAATGTATTCCACCTTCTGATGCATGCATGAAGGCAATCATCGCCAAATAGTCTCTCCATATCTTCAAAATGAGCAATAGCATGTGCTTGCTTGTCAACATAGTCAAGAAGAACTTGAGGATTGGCTGCTAGGTGTTGGTGGGCATAAATGAGAGCTAATGGCTCTGCTGGTTCTGCCCTTATCATCAGGGGCTCACTTAGCTCTTTTGCCATCATCTTTTGAATTTCCCCTACTCTATTTTCCTCATGGCTCATCTAGGAAGTCATAGCCATGAACTGTAGGTCTCCTAAAAGTTCATGTCTGGAAGTGCCATATTTTGTAGGTAAAATTCTACTAATTTGGCTTTATCCTCGGCTGAACTATTATCACATAAATGCATAAACTGACCATAATCTTGAAATGGGATGGTGCCCCTCTGGGCCAATGTTTTAATATGGAATTGGAGCCACTAGTCTTTGAGATACAATGCATAATATCTAGCTGGTTGTCTGCACTGCAAGGCCTCCATTGCCCAGCTGGCCATGCAAGCCATCTGGGATTCCTTTTCCTGCAACTGCTTTTTCAAAATCAGCACTTCAGTTGCTGCCTGAGATTCTTTTTCTTGCTATTGTTTCATCATCATTTCAACATCGTTTTGTGGCTCTTCCTCTTGATGTTGTTTCTCTACTGCTTCATTATCTTCTAGGGGTCCTTCTTGTTGTTGCTGCCCTTCCAAAATTGGCAACTTGTCTCCCCCTTGATGTTCCCGTTCCTGTAACTGCTTTCTTAACAATTCATTTTCTTCCTATAGTTGGGCTCTTCTAATGCTCTCTGTGTGCCTTTCCATGCCCAACTCCCTTCTCAACTCTCTCAACTTGCTTTCCATGTGCCCTATATCTTCAACTCCTTTAGATTTAGCAATCTGCATCTAGGTGTGGGTCTTGACCCTTTCTTGTTCTAGTTCAAAGAAAAGAGGTACAACGAATTTTTGTGGGATGATCTTCCCACCTTCTATAAGGTTGTAATAGGAGCCTAAATTAGGCTGAGGGCTTGGCTCAAGTATTTATTTTGCCTTACATTCTTCTTGTGACTGTTTTGCTGCCTTCTTTTCCAATTTTTCAGTTTCTTTCAACTTGGCCAGTGTCTCTTGTAGAGAGGTTTGAGCCTCCAGTAGGAATACTTTGGAGTCCATCAATTTGATTCTTTCCTTCCAGATGGAGGTCTTCGGAGTCCCTCTCTCGTAGGTGATAGATATTTTGGAGGGAGACTCCTCCCTTGCTAAAGTAGGTGCATCTTCAATGGTAATGGGTTCCTTTGATGGTGGCTGGGGCTTACCCACCTTAATCCTGGTGCTCCTCCCGGCTTTGAAATACATAGATGTTTGTCTTTTTCTTCTTCCCTTTTGCTTAGCTGGAGTGCTCAATGCAGCAAGCACAGCTACTGCTTCCCTTGCCAGTGTTTCAGGGGATATTTCCTCCTGCTATTTTTCTTCTTTATCCTTTGCAATTTTTCCTGAGTCTGTTGTTTCTGCTTTTCTCTCTACTGTCTCTGGTGGTGTATTTTCTTTTTCTTGCTGAGTCTCTACCTCTCCTGTGGCAGTCTTTTTCTAAGCCTTCTTGGGCTTCTTCTTTTCATCTTCTGTTCTCTTCGCTTTCTCTGCTTTTGATGCTATTTTCCTTCCTGCCTTAGGTGCAACTGTGGTTTTTCCAAGCTTCTCCTTGTCTTCCTATTTTCCGCTTTTTCCTCTTCTATTTGAATATTTTGTTGCTTCTCATGAATTTCCTTTTCAAGTTCCTATGTTTGCTCCTCCTCTTCACTGCCAGATGGACTGAGTTAATCAATGAGAGTTTTGATGTCGTCTCCTCTAGACATGTTCTAGAAAATTTCCCAAGCTATGGAGATGGTGTATGTGTGTAGGGCATCTTCTACCAACAATTTGATGAGCCCATGGTGGGTCAGTTGGTATGGAACACCTGCACTCAACTTGGTGCCACATTCTATCAAAGATTGAAGGAGGAAATATGTGAGACTGAGTTTCCTAGCTGCTAGTAGGTCCATCCCATATCTCAATTCATGCAATAACCTGAAGTGATACCCATAAACTATACTAAATCTCCCTTCACAAGAGATATACTTCATGTCTGGTAGTTGACTTCATTCCATGGAGGAGGTAAGCTTGTCCTTCTGACCCCATTCTTATCCTCTACAGGATGCTCATCAGGCTGGAAAAATGTCTTTTTAGCAACCTATCCCAATGGTTTTTCCTCTTTGCTCCAGGGGAGCCCAAGTGGAAGACCTATGAATCTGCTAATAAAATCTGGTGTAAGCTCTAGGGTCATACCCCTGAAACTGACTGTATCATGTGTTTTCGAATGGGGTCTTAAGGACATAAAAAATTCTTCAGTCACCTCCTCATCATATCCATGAATTCTCTCAAAGAAAGACATCCAGTTTTCCCTGGTGAAGAGGGCCACCACCTCAGGGTGCTCATGCAATTTGTTGGAGTTCAAAGGCTCCTTTCTCATAAAACCTCCTGGCATGGTGTTTAGTAGTTTCTGAAAATGCTCCGGTGAGGAAGGAGGCAACAACTTCCAAAACCAGAACAGAGGGATAGCTGAGTTTTGTTTTTCTGAAACTAGAGAGGGAATTTCCCATGTTCTTCTTCTTCACAACATCAATTTGCAATTTTTCCCTCTCTTCAAACTGTTTTCAACCCGAATTTGCTTCTCAATTTTTGCAAAAAAATCAATACTTTGACAGACCACAAAGAATATATAAAACAATGTTTTTTCTTCTCAAAGAGTAAACATACTTGCAAATTTGTTTCCTTCCCAGGCTTGATTTGTTATGGTTGCAGCTCTTTTTTAGGAGAATACAGGAAAGGAAAGAAAAAAAAAACAGATTTTTGAATGCAGAGAAGAAAACGGAGAGATTGTGTAGAATACAGAAAAACACAGGGAAACTTTGGAGCTTCTCTTTTCCTTTCTTTTTCAACCCAATACTTTACTTTTAACCCACCACCTTGTATAGATATATCATATGCAGAGTGGGTTTCTGAGCCTACCTTATTTCAAGCTCGAATTTTGACAAAAATTCTGACTTTTCTGCTGTAGAGCTGCTCTCTGGCCTTCCTATAGAAAGCCTCCTATAAACGGTGTTCCTGCTCCTGTAGAATGTAGTAGTGCTCCTGTAGAGCCCGATAGGCGGGAGGGTTTTGAAAAACTGGTAGAAAATGACTAGTTCTTCTGTTCTGAAGGTGGTAGATGAGTACTGTGTCGAGAACTCGTTGATGCAAATGCAAACAAAAGGTGGTGGAGGTTTAGACTGCACTGTACTTAAGCTAATGGCATAATCTGCAGTGACGGGGTGAGGTGGCCAGATGGGTACATTATCCCCATCCGGACCATTGGTCCTACGCCAGTGTCATTATGGTTTTTCATGTCACATAACTACCATCACCTCCCTTATTCTCGTTATATGCCACCACCACTACCGGTTCTGAGTTTTTTCTTCCCGAGTTGACGGGCCACATGTGCTGACTGTGTATCTGGTCTGCGGTTTGAATTGGACGAGGCTCATTTGAACTCCATGAGGGTGTGTTGAAGGGAATGAGGGTGGCCAGTTAGCTGGCCACTGATTCCATTTAATCATGACCATTCCCATAGTTCATGTAGTTTTTAAATAATATTCATGCAATCGAGGAATAGGTTTAGCCACTTACCTGCTAGTCGCTATTGTGCTCTGTATGCTTCGGACTTCAGCACTTCATTTCCTCATTGTTGTTGCTACTGGTGCTCTACATGCTCAACCTTTGGCTTATGCTGGTTATTTTTCGATCAGGCTCTGCTCCTTGCATGTTGCATACATCCTGGCTACGCTAACCATGTCTCTATAATTTGTTTTTCAAAGGGATCAGCTGCTACAGGAATCCTGCAGGATTTCCTGTAGCTGCTTCTCCGTCTAAAATTTCAGGTTGATGCTTGAGCAGGGGCTAAAAAGACTGCTGAAGAAGGTTTTGAATGAAAGGAATAACAGTTGGGAGGCATCAGGTAAGAATAAGTAAAGAACAATGCTGCTTTATTTGTCATCATCTTCTTGTGTTTACAGAATGAAAGAAATAGAATTTTTGTATTTGCCTGTGCAGGAAAAGAAAAAGCGAGTGGAAATGAAGAGTTAGGCGAACAGATGGTTGCAGGGAGGTTCACAAGCCTTCTAGAGAAATCTATAGCCCTCAGGTTCTTCTCTGAACTTGATTTTGGGCTTTCTGTAGTTTCTACAGGAGCCTCCTGTAGAATACACATAGTTTCTTGTAGGATGGGAAATTTTTAGAACAAATGAGACCAAGGATAACATCGATGGAGGGATGGACTACGAAGGGTATATGCAACCTGGCCATGTCTTTTTCTCTTGTGTGACCCTCCTGCAACCTGTAATTCATTCAAAAGAAGTTAGGTTTTTTTCTTTTTTTCTTTTAATGAGAAAGATGGGGTGCCTCTAGGAGGTTTTCACCCTCACTGCCTGCCCTGGGAACCTCCAAGAGGTTTTCATCGAGAGATATTTTATTCCTTTTTCTGTTTTTCTCTCCCTTTTTTTTGTTTTTGTTTTCTCAGGGTGTGGGTGGAGTGGAGACAGGGACCTGCTCCACCACCAACACTGTTTTACCCATATTCTCAATGAATTCCTGCTTGGAAAGGGGCCTCGTGTAGATCTTCAACCTATGTCCATTAACGAGCATGGGGATGGCTTCTTCATCAATGGTCTGGATTAGGACTGAACCATTGTCATTGCATTGTTCCACTATGTATGGGCCCAGCCATCTTGTCCTCAGTTTGCCCTTGAAATCTTTATATCTTGAATCATATAGTAACGCCCAATCTCCTTGCTAGAATTGTTTTTCTTTGAGGTGTCTGTCATGCAATATTTTTCTTTGAAGTTGGACTACCTCTAAGTGGAGTAGGGCTTGCATTCTCAGTTCATCCAATCCATTTAGCTGAAGCAATCTTTCCTTTTGTGCATGGCTGAGATCTAGGTCCAGCTGAGCTGTCATCCTGAATGTGTTATATTCAAATTCTATTTACAGGAGAGCCTTCTTCCCATAGACCAGCTCATAGGGTGTAAACCCTATTGTGGTTTTCCAGGTGGTGTTATAGGCCCAGGTGGCCTCAACTAATCAATCTTCACAATATTTTCTGTTGTTGCTCACTACCTTAGTCAAAATCCCTTTCAAAGCTCTATTAGTGACCTCCACCTATCCATTTTCTTGTGGATGATAAGGGGTGGAAGTTTTGTGCTTTATCTTATGGTGTGTGAGCAGGTCTTCAACCAAATTGGAGGTAAATTGACTCCCTTGATCTGCGACTAACTCTCTTAGATAGCCAACTTATAGAAGATATTTTCCCTCCAAAACTCAACTACTTTTTCTTCTGTTGCTACCTTGATCGCCTTGGTTTCTTCCCATTTTGTCAGATAATCAGTACACACAATGATGTAAGATTTCTGTTTTGAAGGAGGGTTGATCGGACCCACAAAGTCCATGCCCCACTTCTCAAATGGCTCGAAAGCCACTTAAGGTTGTACAGGCATCTCATCCCTTGGAATAGGTTTCCCCATCCTTTGACATCGGTCGCATTGGCTGATATATATCTTGACATCTTGATGAAGAGTGGGCTAATAGTAACCTGCTTGCAGAATTTTGAAGGCAATCCTTTTTGCTGCAAAGTGGCCCCCACAGGGCCCATCATGACAGGTTAGGAGGATGTCAAAAACTTTCTCTTCCCTGACACATCGCCTCAAAATCTGATCTGGGCCAAGTTTAAAAAGATTTCCCCCAATCCAGATGAATGGGCACTTTTCCTCACGATCGTGCTCTTCTCTTTTGAGGACGTGTGGCGGAAACTGTGCTGAAACCAACTAATTTGCTATATCAGAAAACCAAGGAGAGAGTACTGAAATAGAAAATAGGTATTCATCTAGCATTTGATCATCCACCATTCCTTATTCACCTACAAGCAGATCTACTCTAGACAGAAAATCAACAACAAGATTTTCCCTACCCGACTTATCAACAATGGTCAAATCAAATTGCTGCAATAAAAGTAACCATCTATTGATACAAGTATTTACATCTGGTTTATTCATCAAATACCTAATTGCAGCATGATCAGTGTGTATGAATGTTTGATAGCCGGTGATGTAGTGTCTGAACTTATTTAGGGAATGGACTACAGCTAGGAGCTCCTTTTCGGTTACAGTGTAGTTTAGTTTGGCCTTGGACACGTTTTTACTGACAAAATATATGGCATAAGGCAACTTCTCCTCAACATGCCCTAAGGCTACTCCTATCGCTTTGTTTGAGGCATCTATGTGAATGTGGAAAGGTAGGGCCCAGTTTCGACCTCTCAAAATTGGGGCAGTTACCAGCTTACCTTTCAAGGCATCCAGAGACTCTTGATAGTTGTCAGTCCATATGAACTCGGCATCTTTTCCCAAAAGACCAAATAATGGAGAGGCTAGCTTACTAAAATCCTTGATGAATCTTCTATAATACCCTCCTAGGCCTAGGAAACTCCGAACATCTCTTACCTTTTGAGGAGGTGGGACCCTTTGAATGATAGCAATCTTGTTGGGGATCCACCTATAATCCTTGCTGAGAAATTGTGTGACCTAGCACGGTCCCTTCAATCATCAAGAATTCGCATTTTTCAGGACTGAGGGACAGGTTCATTTCAATACACTTGGTTAAAACTTTTCCCAGGTTAGTCAAAGCTTCCTGGAAGTTAGAACCATAAGGGGTAAAGTCATCCATATAGATTTCCACTAAATCATGAACCAGTTCAGCAAATATGCTCAGTAAGGCTCTTTGGAAAGTAGCGGGGGCATTGCATAACCCAAAGGAAAGGACCCAGTAGGCAAAAGTACACCAAGGACAAGTGAAAGTGGTCTTATCTTGCTCTTCTGGGCTTATTTGGATCTTGTTGTACCCGCTAAACCCATCTAGGAAGGAGAAGAAATTCTTCCCTGCCAAGCCATCTAACACTTGATCTATGAAAGGCAAAGGGAAATCGTCCTTCTTGGTGGCCTTGTTTATGTCCTGATAATCTACACATATTCTCCACTTCCCATTTTTCTTTGGCACTAGCACCAAAGGAGAAACCCATTCACTATTAGAGATGGAATAGATGAATCCCGCATCCAACAATTTTTGCAGTTCTTCTTTGACAATGTCCTTAAGGGCTAGATTCATCTTCCTTTGAGGCTTCCTGACTGGCTTACAATCTTCTTTAATGTAAATGTGATGAGTACAGACTGAAGGGTGGACTCCCTTCATCTCCTTATAGCTCCAAGCAAAAGCATCCAAGTGATTGTTCAATAAGCTACACAGTTCCTTCTCTTGAGAGGTGGATAGGGATGAGTTGATCTTCAAGGTCTTTTTTGGGCCAAATTCCACATTCTTAACTTGGAGAGAGGTCGGTTCAGCCACGTAGAGATCAACTAAAGGATTGGCTTGGGTTTCTTCCACCAGCTCTTCTAATGGCAACACACTAGGGGGTGGATTCTAAATCAAGTTTTCAGTAGATCATCCTCGATTTGTGGACCCACCATGGTATCCTCTACTGTACACAATGGTGCAGAATAGACTTCATCCTCATCTTCCTCCTCCACCCAGAGAGGTAAATCATGTTCTAGCAGAGGTTGGGCAGGAGGATAGAGGACTAGCTGTTTGGACATATGCCCATTCTTGATTGTCATGTTCCCAGCTCGACAACTGATGTAGGCATCTACAGTAGCCAACCAAGGTCTTCCCAAGATGAGAGGATACCCAATGAGCTTTGCCTTTGGTTGGAGAACCAGGAAATCAGAAAGGTACTCCCAGGAATCAATAGAGACCAGTACATCTTCCACAATCCCCTCAGGGGTCATGGTGGAGCAATCTGCTAAATGCAGTACTGTTGAGGTCTTTCTTAAGGAACCCTGAAGGTTGAGTTTGAGCATAGTGTCCATAGTCATCACATTAATGGCAACCCCTAGATCAATTAAGTTATGGGGGATCATGGTGCCATTGATGTGGACGTCGACTACAGGACTCCCAGGGTCTAGATATTTCGAAGAGATCACCTACCCCAACATCAGGTCAGATAGTTGTCCTATGACATTAATAATTTTGGCATCTCTCTTGCACCTGCCTGAGTGCCTAAAGCACTTCTCCTTGATCATATTGTTGTATATAGGAACATCCTTTATGGCTTGGAGAAGCGGTATCTTTACACATAACTGTTTCAATTCTCCCAGAAGTTCAATTTCTTCTGGGGTCGGTTGTGTGGTTCCAGTTAGTCTCTCAGGAAAGGGTGGAATGACTTTTGGTTCACTTTCCTATTTTTCTTCCTCATCCTCCTTAGGAGGAGGTTGGCTATCTGGGAGAACCTTCCCAAATCGTAGGTTAATCTCCTGAATCTCCATAGCATAGGTCGGGCATGATGTTTCTCCACTATATACCTGTTGGGCCTATCTATTGTTAGGGTTCGAGTTAGGTTGAGCAGGTATTGGGGTGGTCTTGGTGGAGATGGAGCTAATTGTTGTGGTTGAGTAGGTGGTGGAGGCAAAAGAGTAGGAGGAGAGTTATACTGGGGCCTCCACCCCTGATGAGGTGCATTCTACTGTGGCTGTGGCTGAGCATAAGAGTGGAACGAGTGAGTAACTGGCAGAGCTTGATACTGAGGAGGATACGACCAAGGAGGGAGTGTGGACCAGGAAGGATGAGTAGGGGGACCCCAAGAAGGCATGGAAGTGGCTTGATTGGGGTTGCAATAGTTCTGGGATGTCCCTTACATTCCCTGCTGGTAAGGTCTGAGTCCATGTAGCCTCCTTTGGTTCATGAAATAGATTGGTACAGTGGCCCCTTCAACCCCCTGATATGCAGCTTTGACTCTAGGCAAGGAAGGGCACTGATTCATAGGATGGTCCTCTTCACAGACTAAACACATTTCTATAGAGTGCAATGGACATTCGTTCCTAGGATGCTTTCTAGTGCACCTGGGATAGAAGATGGCCAACGTATCCATTTTCATGGCAAGAGTCTGCCTCACCTCGCTCTTGAAATATTTTAGCTGATTCTCAAGTTCGTTTCTAAGGGATGAACTGGATGAGGATGTACTAACTAAAGGTTGACTTCCCCTACTTCTCTTTCTAGTTGACTCAAAATGGTTTCTAAACACAGTCTTTATGTCATCATAAGGTAGTTGATAGATGTCTCCCCCGGCCAGCAAATGGAGGGTATCTAGAAAGCCTTCAGGGACTCCTCTAAGCAAAACCAACTTTAGAGATTCAGGGTTGAGTGTGCACCTAGCCCTTTTATAACTGAGTTGAAACCTTTCTTCATAGTCTTCTAAAGATTCATCACTTCCCATGGTCATTCGGAAGATTTCTTCCTTGGTATCCTTTGACCTACAATGGTATCGGTATTTGTTGTTAAAGGCTTGCTGCATCTGAGCCCAAGTTGTGATATTGTTTCCAGGTAACCCCATGAACTAGCGCAAGGCTGCATCCTTGTGGGTGGGAGGAAACAATTTCAACTTCTGCTCGTCTTCTACATAGTCATAGGTTCGACAGAGAACAACAAATTCAAACAAGAAGGTATCAGGATCTTCGGTAGTCAGTCCATGGAAGTGAGGTAAGGCTGAAGGGCTTATGTTTTTCATTTTTGTGTCCCCATTGGTCTCTCGGATAGGAAAGGCACCTTCTATTCTTTCCCCATTTCCTCCAACATTTCTGTTTTCAGCCATGGTCTCAGGAGGAATGGCTGCTTGCTCTTCTTCTGTTATAGGATCTTCATATATCTCTGGAGGTTCACCTATAGGTTCTTCTGGATCACTGCCACCAAAGAAGAGAGAAGGGTGAGTCAGTGATGTGGTGGGGGTGTTTGGTAGGAATTTTCTTGAATTGTCCCTCTTCCTACGAGGCATGAAAGGAAATCTCTTTTTGGGTGATTTATATTATTTTTATTTTATTTTTATTTATTTATTTTATTTTTATTTTATTTATTATTATATATATATATATATATATATATATATATATATATATATATATATATATATATTTGCTTCTACCTGCAAAACTGAAATGGATTGAACAACAAATTGCAACTAACTGAAATGAACTTGCTGAAATGAAAGCAGGAAATGACTAATCTATGTTTGCTCAAAAGGAAATTGCAGAATTGAAATGAAAACAGGAAATGTCTAATCTACGCTTGTTGAAATGGAAATTGCAGAATTGAAATGAAAGCAGGAAATGTCTAGTCTACGCTTGTTGAAATGAAATTGTAGAATTGAAATGAAAACAGGAAATGTCTAATTTACGCTTGCTGAAATGAACTACTTAGCAAAATGTTGTAGTAGAAAAGAGAAGAAAAGCAGTAATCACAAAATACGCTAATGCTTCCCCGGCAATGGCACCAAAAAGAGTGGTGAGCTCCAGTATTGCAACAATAATGCTACAACTCCTGGGGCTTCCTTCTTTACTTTTATCAACCCGGTAGTTCGTAACAAACTTGGAAGCGACGGTGTTGTATGCACAAGTACTAGATCTTAATGCAGGCTATCACTTGATCAACTGGTGCAAGTTCGCTAGGAGCTTAAGCCAACTTCTATAAGTTCTCAGAAGAAGATTTTACTGTGATGGAAGAAAGCTAACTCTATAGAGGCTATTCTACTTGAAGAAAGAGAAGGAAAAATAAAATGAACCGCAAACCCTAGCAAACCCCAGTTGTGCAAGAAAAGAGATGGAAACTATTGAAATGGGTGCCATTAACTTCTGAAAATGTAAATTGCATTTATTCAAGCTACTTCTGAAGAGAGATGGGAAGAAATCATCTTTTTGTACTTTTGAGTATTTTTATGTGGAATTATTATGCTTATGGTTTGACTGGTTGTGACTGTGTAGAGGTGTGGTGACCAAGGAAGATGGAGTTGACTTTTGCAAATGGGGAGGAAGGTGTGGAGAGGTTCGAAGAAGTCCCTAGTACCCTTCTGGAGATTTCCATTGCGATTAGACTTCGAAAAATCACTCGCATGAACTTCTACAGGAGGCTGCAGGGGATCTACATGAGGTTCTACAGGAGGATCTATAATAGGAGGCTGAAAGTGGTTTTTGGAGGTTTGAAGGTGGAAGAGTGATCGGAAAATGGAAATGAAGGCTGGATGAAGGTGTTGGGGGGTCTAGGACTCTGTCCATGAAGATCGGGAATGAAGGAGATGGTTGGATTTCTTCAAAAAGCAAGAAAGCAACTTTATAGAAAAATGTAGGAATTAGGGCAGATTGGCGAAATATGGCTAAAGAGTGGGGAAAAAATTGAGAGATGAACTAGTACAGGCTATGTTGTGGAGGAATGATAAGCTGGGATGTTCTACGAGAGAGCTGCACACTTACTTCTCAAAACTGACCAAAGTAAAAACTGAAAAACAGAGTTTTGTCTATTTTAACCAAAAATCTGACCTAAAACCAGAGAAATGCTGAACAAAACTTTATGAGCAGAAAATTATGCGAGAAATCCATGGTAAATGAACATGAAAAGATCTAATCATGTGAATCCAAACTAATATCAACTTCTCCAACTCGAAATATCACACTAGCAATTGCTTGAAGGGCAAAAACCATGTTTTTGGTGGCAGCAGTAGTGCCTTGACCTCAAAGCATGGTTCCAAGGAGGGAGAAAGGAGATCAAGACTTGCTTGTAGCCTTTTTGGATCTTCTCCTGTTACTATAGCAAACTACTTAAGCAACTTGAAGCAAGAACAACTATTCTAACCATCAAAAAGCAACCTAATTTAACAAAGCAAGATTTAACCTAAACAACAGGGATTATCTTACGACTGCAAGCAAAATCATATAAATACACAAAGGAGGTGCTGGGAACTTGGGTTGGGCCCTAACCCAAGAGCTTCAGCCCTCTAGGAAAGATCAATGCTGGTTCAAAACTGGATTCATCTTCCTTGATAAAAAAATAATAGCAGCTACATCACAAAATTGTCTTAAAAGAGAGCTCGAAAATGAGTTGAGTACAAGGCTGCACAACAATGCGAAAGTATACTATGAAATGGCTAACCTACTGAGGCTTAAAGCCTTCTTATTTATACAAGTGGGGACTCCAAACAATCATCCTAAACTTAAGGAACTTGGCTGCCTAAAACTGAAGATAACAGTAGCCCTACTTGACTTGCTCGGCTGCCCCTTGGAATCATCATTGTGGGCCTCTGTACTCCGAGCTACTGATGGAGAACTCGAGGAAGGGGTCATTAATGAAGAAGACACCCCTCCTATAAGTCCTCAGCTCTATTTCCTCGAGTTTGGTTGCCATTTTGCTCATAAATTCCTGGTCCTTGTCCAAAATTGTCCAAAAAATCTGCAATAAACACTCATTAGACTATGTGGCAAAGTGACTATCCCCATTCACTCTATTGACATAAATATATTCAAAAACATGCACAAAACTATTGAGAATGGCGGATTAAATGAAAATAATAGGCATAATGAGCCCATATAGTTACCCATTTCTGGGGCTCATCAATACAATCTTCACACTCTTGAGGTGGAAGACCTACAATGCAACTCCTTCTTGGAGTTGTTTCAATGCTCTTCATGGTAGCTTTGGGACTCTCTCCATAAGCTTTTCCATATCCAAGACCCAAATACTTAGGCATTTCCTCAACTATTATTGGTTCAAAAATACCTTGTGCATGTTTACCCAAGCCTTTTCCTTCATAGCCCATCTTGGACATTAACTTGGAACCTATGCCTTTGGTGTGTTTTTCAAAAGAACCAATATAAGCATTCTTAGAAGAATTTGAAGAAAAACAAGAACTATTTACCTCTTCTTCAAGCTGATACTTGACTAAGGCTTCTTTGGCAAGAAAGAGTTGTGACTCCAACTCATGCATCCTTCTCAGGTTCATATTTGCAATATGAAGTTGACTCTCCATTTCCTCCAATTTGTCATAAAGCATCTATTTCTTTTCCTCTACGGAATTCAACTGCTCTCTAAGTATGCTGCTCTTCCTTCCATTCTCATAGATTCTCTCACCTTGTCCATCATGATGAACAAGTCTTGCTTCATGTCTCCATCAAAGACTCTTGTGAAGAAAGAAGAATTTGAGGATTCACTTGTAGAAGTAGTCATTATGCCAATGAACAAAATAACTTCAAACAAGATTAACAAAGATCTTATCCAAGCAACCTTTTGCAACAAAACTCTTGTGCTTCAAGGATTGCCTTGAGGTCCTTTGGGATAGAAGAATGCCTTCAACCCCTCTTCCTTCTTGTCCTTTTTGGACTAAGATATCAATAGTTTTCCCTTCACCTCTGCAAACTCAAACAATAGTCAGTCTGCAAACAAGCATACAATCAGCCTCTGACTATTTAAACACCTTTCAGACAAGCAATCTTTACTCTGTCAATCAAGCATTCTGATATAACCTTCTTTATGGTATGATTAGCTTTGATATCACCTTTCTGAAGGTGAGGTTAATCAATCTCAGGTTCTGATACCACCTAATCTGAAGATGGGGCACTAAAGGCTTCATGTTAAGCTTACAAGAACCTCTCCCACTTCCCAAGCTTAAATGATCCCAAGATATTATGATTAACCAATTGTAGAATTAAAAAGTGCTTGAAATAGGTGTATGCTTGTGTTTATTTTTAACTGTTAATGTGCTTTAAGTTTATTTGCTTGAACTGTTATAAAAACATATAACAACAAATAAAGCAGCAATGCAATGCAGCAACAAAGCAAATACACATAACAACAATATAATATGGAGTTCACCCAAAACTCTTGGGCTACGTCTCCTTGAGCTCTAGTCAACTCAACTAGGCTCTCTGGGATTATGGCAGCAGTTCGTTTACAAGCTCCACGCTCAACTCCACTGTATTACATAGAAACAATGGGCTTAGAACACCATCTCATCCCTGGCTTTTAAGTTCTCAGGCTTTCTAGCTTTGGCTCTGGCTCTGGCTCTGGCTCTTGGCTCTGGCTCATGGCTCTTGCTCTCGCTCTAGCTCTCTCTCTCACTCTGGCTCTTGGCTCTCGGCTCTGACTTCTCTGGGCTCTTTCTTGGCCTCTGCGTGCCTCTGTAATTCACCTGACCTCCAAGAGATTCTTCAGCAACCTTCCAGTGACCTCTTTAGACAAATAGCTCCCTCAGAAACCTTCAGCTCCCTTGGCCACCTTCAGCTCTCGTGCTCTCTGTGTTTTTATCATGCATCGATTATAGTCCTCCATCATTGAAGAACCCGATTGTTTCCCTCACAAGAATCTATTTACAATGGAAAAGAACAAGCGGGCAGGAAAACTTGGTCATTTTGCCTTCCTTTGGCTGTGTCAGCCAAATAACGAAAATACACAGGAATGCACGCAAAACACATCATGGGCCTTTAGCCCAAGCTTCAAATATCATGGAATCGGCGCTATAAACCTATCGGGTCCGTCCAAATATCATTTATCGCTATCACTTAGGAAGGAGGTCTAAAAACCTCAATACACAGGAAATGCAAAGAAATCTCGTAAATCTGAACTTCAAAAGTTATGAAATCGCGATTATAATCCCTTTCGGGTCTGCCTTTGGTCGCCATATCGCATCGCATTGTTGCATGGTCAAAAACCCATTCACACGAGAAATACAAAGAAAACCCGAAATTCTAGATTTCAAATATTATGAAATCGCGTCCATAATTCGTATCGGGTCTGCATTTTTATCGGCGTATCGCAAGTCACAATCGCAATGTGCATTGGCCCTGTTTCAGGGGTTTGTCGATTGTCGATCAGCGATCTCATCAATCGCTATTGGCCCCGTCAGTATATTGCAATCAGCATATCACATTGCAACGGCCCCGGGGTCTTCTCTTTGGTCATGTCGATCAGATCCTGATCGTTGATCCACGACCGTTAATCCAACGGCTGACAGTTCGTTTCGAGCACATAACTTGCGTGGGGATTAACTACCCAAAAAAGTGGTTTCCTCTCTCCTCTGTCGTGCCACGCGTCAGCCAATGTATGGATTCGGGCGGAGCCTGTCCAATATCGCTTACCACCCGAGGCCTGCCCGAAATACCGCTTACGGCCTTCCTTTCGGAATTCAAAAGGTTCACTTGTTTGGTTTATAAATCTGTCGGGTCTGCCGAAGGCCTTTGCGTCTGTTTTAAGTCATTTCCCTTTGTTTATTGCGATGCGATGGGTTTCTAAGGGTTTTTTTTTTATGTTTACACACATTTTCCCTTAAGTCCCATTTATATAAGAATTTGCCTCCTTTTCAAAGGACAAAGGCAAACTTCTTTTGCGATAACTTCTTCATCTGAAGTCCATTTTAGCCCATTCAAATTGCAGTAGATTCAGAATGAAAAGATCTATGCAATGGGGCTATTTCCAAGAGCATACTTGGACTTTCATTTTCCTCTATGAGGAACACTTTAGACTTAGAAGTCTATTCAAGATCCATTTTGGATCACTGTCGATCTCATTCTCTACTGCTAGCGCCCCTTCCGGTAGCACTATGGTATTGGCCATCTTTGCACTTAGCATCTGTCTACTATTGATGTGCCTGCTGCGATGTAGGTGGCTACCATTCCTTCTTGTGGGGGCGCACCTTTAGTTCCTGCAGTTGCAGCCTTAGGGCCCCCAACACAGTCTGCTACTCTGACACGACTTCTTGGAGTGCTTCCTTGGTGACATCGCGAACTGTCTTGCCGATGTCGTAGAGGTCAGCTTCCATTAACGTGATCGGGTCGATGGTCAATTTGAAGGCCTTGAAATTTTTCCACGGACTCAATCTCTCTGTGACGCGCGACCTTTTGAGTTGGGTGGAAGCTTTGCCCGGGTCTGTGCCTTCTTCTGCAAGGTCTGTACCCTCTACCTCCTGTCCTGTAGACAATTCTTGGCCCTCCTCTGCCTACATTGTTGTGGCCCCTATTGTTTGCATTGGTGTTGCTACTTTGGTGGCCTTTGCCTGCTCCGCGGCTGCCTGTGTTGCCTTGCAGACTGCCCTTACCTCTACTGCCACTTTTTCATTGCTCCTCTTCTCAACCAGCTACGTGACACGCAGCTTGGCCTCATCCTTTATTTTTTGTGTTGTTGTCCTATCCAACTCTGCCAAATCTGGGGCGTGCCACTCGGGAGGCCATGATTCTAATATTATAAAAATTGCATCATCAGTGGCGATGAAGGGGAGCTTGGTCCTCTTCTGCACCGGATCCTTTCGCCCCTTGATGTAAATATTGTGCATGTTTGCCTTGAAGTCTGTAAAGCTCCGCAGACTATTGTGCACTATGGGGGACAGTCACAACCTCCTATTAATCCACATCTAGATGCTCGCCTCCATGAGCACCCAGAAGATTTTGTCTCATGAATCCGCTTTGCATCCTTGGTAGCCCAGAGCAACACATACTTCACGGCCTCTAGTAAGTCATGCTCAATGCTAAGGAACTGACTATCCTCCAGTAGTTCTCCCGCTACCAGCAAAATGGATAGGAGAAACCATGCGTAGTGGAAGGTCTTACCCTGCTCCTGGGCTTCCTTGCAATTGATCAAGAATTCCTCACAGAGGAACTTGGCCCAGTTTAATTGGAACCCCTCTGTGTATTGCTCAGCTAAGGCAACTACCGGCGCTAGTACTTCATCACCGCAACATTTTCTCATTACCTTCCCGGCCAGGAGTTGGGTGGCTATGCACACCCCTTTATCCTTGATATTGTTGATGGCATAACCCCTCTTTTCCTTATCGAGCTTATATATTTTCTTCATGGCTTCCACGAGAGCCAAATCGCTGCTCTTTCCTGCTATCATCGTGGGGTCCTTTCCCTTATAGGGAAGCCAAGAAATTATGTGGATGAGAGCCACTGTGATGGGAATAGGCTCCTCTAGCCATAAGTACCCATCATGCACCAGGAAAGCAGTTACCTGATGATGAAAATGGTGATGGGTGCATGGTGAAAGTGTGGTATCCACAACAGAGGAAGCAATATGGCCTTCTCCACACCGCACAACCATGTTCTTAGCTCTAATTTTATTACAGGTCCTTCTGTGCTCTGCTTCATGAGGCTCTCCATCTCTAAGTGTGGGAACTTATCGCTGTCCATGAGGTCCCAATATTCAAACTTCATCGTGAGCAAGTGGCCCAGGTGCGAGCCCTCAAACACAATTCCATCAGGGAGGAGCGGGGTCTGGAGTGCACTCTTTGTGGCATCCAAATCCTTTGGTATCTTAGTTTTCCCTTTTCGCGGAGGGACGTACTCGGGCAATTTCGCTATAGATTGCACTGGGTGGATATCCTCTTCCATGTCCTCTACTTCCACTACCTCAACAATGAGAACCTTCAGGTCCTCCTCCTCATCATCTATCTCAATGGTGACAGCCTTGCCCTTTTCTTCCATTGAGAGCTTACCGAACTGCGGATTCCTTAGGGACATGTGGACTGGTCCTGCTGCCTGCTTA
Source organism: Pinus taeda (assembly GCA_000404065.3). NCBI lineage: Eukaryota > Viridiplantae > Streptophyta > Pinopsida > Pinales > Pinaceae > Pinus > Pinus taeda. Next base: position 39,751 of record APFE030426613.1, on the reverse strand, counting down.
TCTTTTTTCAGTCTTGGTGACCGAGGTGACTTTGGGATTTCTGGCATGACCCCGGTATCTTCAGGAACATCATGTACTGTGGGGTTCTACGTGGCCTTGTCAGCGGTTCCTTCTGCAAAGCCCAAACCTCTCCTGGTAGCGACCATCTTGTTTGAACTGTATGTGGTTTTTCACGAACTTAGAAGCTCAAATATCGCTCGGCACTCAACACTTTGTGCTCTAATCAACTACTCAATTCTCAAGTGAACAAGTGTTGTCTCATGGCTAGCCCCTAGAGTTTTATAGCGCTTTTTGAATTAAAATTCAACCATTCCCCCAATTCCGGGCCATCAATTCTTTCTTGGCGGCAAATTGTCCCAAATCTTGCCCTTAATTCGCATCTTAAATGCCCACTGCCCTCTCCATTTGGCCTGAAATCGGACATCCCGTCATGAATAGTGAGACCAATGGTCACTTCCCAGCCTACCCACACAGCAGCACAACCCCCCGTGTGCGCGCGCGAACCTTGTGACAGGTTGATTCTGCGTGCACCTCCCTTATCGTGCAGCTCCCAAACAAACTCTTTTATAGTCCCAAGCTCTCTTTCAACTGCCTGGAGGGCTGAGACTATGCTTCCTATGGCTAGTCAGGTGGGCGCACCACCTGTGCGAGGCTTCAACTCACCTTCTAGTATAGTCTGCAGAAAATCCCCAATTGCCCTCGCGACAGCCGGCGCCGCACGTTCTATTATATGTAGTGCACTCCCCTGGTTACTGCATTTGGTGAGATGTGGTCGTAGCCATGGCAGTGGAGTCATAAATTCTCGGCGACAGTCTTCTAATTCAGTGGTATGATCATCCGCACCTTGCCTTGTCATCCTTGGTTTATCGATGAGACATGCTTGCCTAATCTCATTTTCCAACCTCTCGACCTCTATGTCCATCAAAATGCTTTTCTTCCTCAGCCGTACCTGGTCTTTTTTGAGTTCGCGAACTCTAAGGTTCCCTCGCTGAATGGCTTCCTGAAGCCTTCTGTGTTCGACCTCACGTAACTGGGTGATTTCTCCGTCCTAGGCTGCACGCACTGTCACATCTGCAGGCATTATTATGTGTGAATTCCTCTTTCCATTCTCTTCAGAAATTATGGTCCCTACTATGTTTTTCCCCTTTGGAATTGTTTCCGTAGTCAAGGTTTTTCACATGGTCCTATAAGCCCATCGAACCACTGGTACGCGCAGGTCCCAATCAGTGCGTCTCGCCTAGTGAACCATGTTCAATACTTCGCACACCCTATCGAATGCTTCTCCGTGGATAATTGGCAGTGCACGTCGCCTTTCCAGCTACTGCATTTTGTTCCGATTCTCTATTCTGGGAGTGGTGTGCACTTGTGCGAGTTGTACAACATATGTCTGTACCCATCGGGAAAGGTGGGCGCACAAGTTGTTTTGCCCTTGGTGACTGGCTCTCATTCTGAACTGGGGTTTTCCAAAGTGTAGGTGCATCATCCTTCTACATCCGTGCTAGTCCTTGAAACTTCCTTGATGCATACCCCACCATCATGCGAGCGTTACGCGAAGTGCCCTCTTTAGAGCATCGAACCGCTGTTGTTCTGGTACTGCATTTTCAAATTTGTTCAGGAATTCATCTACCACGGTCAACCCATCATATGTAGGTAGATCCCTTGCTTCTATTGTCATGCAACACAGTGATATAACCTTCATGTTGCAATTAATTATTATTACTTCGTGCAGCCAATTCTGCCATCGCTCTATCTCCTCGTCTAAATCCAAAGTGGAGGAGCTTTTGCGCTCCCACAAAATCCTTCCATCTACAGTTGGATTCACCTAATCCTCTTCTCACGTGGTTATCTTATAAATACAATCGAGATCGTCATCACCATCATCGTCGTGTACCGGTTCAGTGTATCGTGCTCCTTCGGCTGGGTCTAACGGTACTACTACACATAGTGACTTTTTTTCAAAGATCATTTTGCGCTTCTTCAGATTTATGACTCCATTCATATCGATGGCCCAGTGTATTCCTAGTAGCGCGAGATAGGGATTACTGTCATCGACAATCTCTATCACTTCAAAATCTGCCTGTGCGCTCACACCTTCAATATCTACTGTTACCCCTTGTAATATTCCCATGGGTAAGATCTTCTATTGGTATGCCATTCGTAACCGAATAGGAGACCACTATACCACGGGTCTACCCATGCGTTTCCATGTTTGTTTTGGTAGTACATTCGCTTCCGATATGAGATCTAGGATTACTTGATCCATTTCATACTCGCTAATTTGCGTAGTCAACCTCATTTCCCTTCGTGTGCGTAATGCATGCTTTCCAAGTTTCCATACCACGAGTGGTTCTTCTGACCTCGCACACCTAGTAATAAGTTCCTGTAGTCCTTCTATCGCTTGCTATCGTGTAGAAGTTTCATGCATGTCTCCAGAAAGGTAGTGAGCATTGAAGGATCCGTCCCTGGTTCTAGTTGATCCTTACTACCTGAAGTGGAGGCCTCTGTGAAGCTCTTCCTAGCTCCCATGAATGTCTCCTTTGTGCATTCTAAATTAAATTCAGGTTCCTTTGTAGGGGCCTTGAGAACCCATGCACTTTCTTCTAACTGCTTCCCTTTATCATTGCCCGTGGTCATAATGCTCTTGAGCATCATGTTTACATTTGAGTCTTCTTCACGCGACTCAAACCTCATCATTTGTAGATTCTGAGTTAGGGGAGGCTAGAGTACGCCCTTTTTGCACAACCTCGCTATCAATGTAGGGTAGTCTTCTGCCTCATGATCAAACTGAGTACAATACAAACATGATGTCCTTGTCGAGTTTGTACAATTGCAGGCATAGTGTCGTGGCTCTCCGTAATTGTAACAAATTAGCTGTTCACGACCCCTTCCTGGTCCCATTCCACCTCGACCTCAACCGCGCCCCTGAAATCCAGTGCGTGCCATTCCTCCATTTGGGTCAAGGGCTCACATTTTGGTCTGCACCCTGTAGGTGGGAGTCTGATCCATCATTAGTTCATAGCTTCTACGAGTGTGTTCATCATGGCCTACCAACCTGTAGAAATTACAAAACAATTGTTCGGACATCTGTGTATACTTTTGCAATAGATGACAACTATCCGTAGTGTGTTTTCCTCCTATATGATAGATCGCGCACCATAATGTAGATGTCGCACTTGGTCCTGCATGTGCCTCAGGTCTTAACGGCATCGACCCTCCACCTGCTAAGTAATTCACGAACACTGGGCAATGGTCCTTGTCATGCCCCTGGCCTTTGCATTTTATTCACCATACCTCTTCGCATGCCTCCGGCCAAAGTGTCCTGTCCTGTTTCAAACTCTGCATCTCCAGACACAAATTTTGTAGTTGTGCGTGGATTTTTTGGACTCCCAAACCAAGGTCTTGTATAGGGGTTTCATGCAATCTCATCGCCATTTCCAAAGCTTTGGCCTGGGTGGAAATTTTTCGCTGTGACAACGTCATCCTTAAGTGCGGTGTTAGTGAAACTACAAACCATGCGTGGCGTTGTCCATCCATCAACGTCATGTTGGCTTCATGAATCATACCCTTCAGTCTTTGGTCCAGATCCTAGGGGGTCTCCCCCGGGAGCATCGCGATCTCCTTAAACCCGATGATTGATTGTGTTTCCAACTTTGGCCTGCTAAATTCCCTGTTCAACGTGGTCTGGATTTCTGCGATTCTTCCATTTGGATGGTCGTTAGAATGTTTGATGTACCATGTTAATGCGCGATCCTACAACGCGCTTACCAGCATAGCCTTTTTGATATTGTCATCCACAAATCCTTGTGCTTCCTATACTGCTCTTACCACGAACCATAATTGGTCTAGATCTTCATTCCCTACTCCTCTGAATACCAGTAGTTTGATCGCAGTCGCCATACTGAACTGTGGTGGTGGCGGAGGTGGAGTGGGTGGAGATGGAGGTGAGGAGGGTGAGACGGGTGGCGGTGTAGGTGGAGGTGGTAAGCATGGAATTCGCTGCCTTATCAGACTGACCACGCTTCTCGAAGAAACTTTCGTGAGCTCTTCCTCGCTTTCCCGCAAGGGGGAAATTAAGGGACTAGTTTCCAATTCTTCACTACTTCTGCTTTTGTAGATCTTCCCACTTTGCGTAGTCCCAAACATTAATTTATTCGCATAACCCGCTTTTCACAAAATAGCATCTTAATCCAAGTGTTCAAGGATTTTATATACTTACCTCGCGACCCCTTGAGGAAACATCGCTCTGCCTCACTGTAGCTGACGGCCATGTCTACCACGAACTTAGTGATAAATCCTCCTATAATTTGGACGAGCCAATGGTCCATAGCTCGCGCGATCTTATCTCCTGATGCTTCTAATCTGCGCACTAATTCCAGGGTCCACATGAGTGGTTTGTCAAGCCTACACCTTCCCTGACTATTTGCTAGCTTCGCGATCCACTCATACAGCTCAGAGGGAAAGGATGCAAAGAAAATTTCATGGATTTCCATATACAAGTAGTGCTCCAACCACTGATCCTCAAATACTCGCGGATTTGTTTTTTCCTGCGCCGCGAACTCGTGAATCTTCTTATCCAAACAACCTTCAATTTCTTTCTTTGTTGGATTCCAGTGGCATGACATCAGACATCCCTTATGCAAATCCCGGTCCTAGCAATGGAACCATTTGTTGGCTTGTAGGGGCCTGACCCAGGTTTAGAGGTGATTTAGCCAAAAAAATCCTGGTACTACTGGCACTTTCGGCAATAGTCTGCAGAGCGCGGACTGAGGTCTCACCCGAAGTAGTATGGGAGGGTGCTAGAACTAGGTTTCCGCACCCTAGGGATATCTGATGAGCTTCTGGCAGTTTGTGGTTTGACCTTGCGTGCATGTCGCTACGCGCATCTATTAGTCCCTCGCAACTTGTGATGCTGCCTTCGCACAGCCCTACTGAGGGCGTGATCCGTAATATACCCAAGTTCCTTACTATTTAACCCGTTATTACCTGACTACTTAACTTATATGTGTAATACTAGTGATAATTAACAATATATCCAACAATCATATAAGTGCACACGATAAACAAAACAATATAAATGTATAGAATGTAATACACAAGTAGATGCAAAGAATTTGGAATCAACTTCTCTTTATTATTCTTCGTTCAAGGTTACATACTCGACACAACCCTACGCACTCAGTTGCAGGGGTCTGCGCACTCAGTTGTGGACTCTACTCGGCCTCTACGCACTCAACTGCAAATTCTCTTCCTACTACTATGGCCCAATACACTTAGACTCTTACTCTATGCTCGAACCATTCGTATTCATCTATCTCCAATTCCCTTCTTCGCTATCTTTACAACTTAAAGCCTCGTTCTATTTATACAATCCCATGGTCCGTGGACCATCGGTAGGCTGACATGACATTACATTGCATTACAACACTTAGGGCGAACAACCCTATGACTCAATATACATTCAGTGCCCGCAAGTCATGGGGTCTTACAATACATTTGACCAAAACCTGGGCTTTGAGCCCCAAAACATGCTGTGGCAGGATCTGATTCCCAACAAATTCACACCATCCACACCAATTCAAACTTAATAATATTCCAAAAATAATTGCATAAATGAATGTTGAATTCATCTATACTTGATACCTTATCAGGCTCAAAATGATTGATTGCATCAAAGATTTCCTCTTCTGATATAACTTACATTAGACAAGCATTGTCTTCGTTTCTTATACTACATATATTATTTTCTTGCATTATATTTGTACTGAATCTATATTGGCTCCTGGTTTCAATATATAGGGTGGAATAGGGGTTATATGCTACTTCTTTGATTTTTTTCATTTGGACTTAGTGTCTCTCCTTCATTTGTGGTGATTTCCCCCCTCGCCTCCCCCCACTTTACTCATAGTGATGAAGCGTGGTGTTAAATTTTCTTGCTACAATGTAATTTGAATTGAAATATTGATCTCTTAACTACATTATGAATTTCCAACATTCTACTTTCTCATGATAAATTAGAGGAACATAAAGATTAACTACACTGCAATAGTGTTAAATGAGATATGAGAGATACTTTTCACTAACCAATGATGAAAACACCTAACTTTATTTAAATTTAGAAGAGAATAATTCCAAAGGGTATAAATTCCCATAGATAAACCCCTAGGACTTGTTTCCCAACCATAATTGTGATGCCAGATGCTATTGTATTTCTGTAGAACTTCATAGTCTTCCAATTTGGTCTCCTAAAGTAGGAGGAGTTTGGCCTTTTATTCTTTGATCCAATCCCTAATTGGTGTAAGATTTATAGGACTCCATAATTCCCTTGAATTCTAGGAGATCATTTTCATCATTTTCCTAAAAATTTAATATTTCCTCTTGAGGGAGTAATCACGTCATTTTGGTTCCTTGTATTTCTTGTTCCTTTACCATACATTCCATCTATCTTGTGATATTTACTTATTTTTTATTCCTTTTAAGTTATCTTGTTCTTATCATCAAGACTAATGCCAATGAATGAAGATCACAAAAAAAGAGGACACAAGATATAGGCACTTAGCAAGGAAAAGCCCCTAACAAGGGGAAAACCCAGTCAAACTCTTCCACTAGTAGATTCAGATCAATTTGAGACAATCAGGATCCTATACCAAGATAAGTGACCTCCTTTACTCCACCAAGTCAACCTTCCATAACTAAGTCAAATTGATAAGAATCAAGATTAGAGTTTCAATTTCTTTCTTCACCTTTCCTACAATTTGTGGTCTCCTATATTTTCGACCTTGTAATACTCCAGAAAAAAATCGCACCTTTTGATAGAGGATTAATAGCTTGATTCCTTCGCTTAGCTTACTTCTCTTATAGGCATAAGATAAGCTTTTCTTTTGTTTTTCTTCTTGCTTTTTCACTATAGATAAAATGTCTTGTTACCATTCATAGGCCAAATTCACTTGTCTATTTATAGTGGTTCGAATCTTCAACATAAGGTTGACTTGTCAAGTTGATTAAGGCTAACTTGTTAAATTGTTTGAGGTTGAATTAAAGGATTTTGAAGTTGACTTGGTGGATGATGAGATTCTTTCTTGACACAAAGATCCCAAGAAGCGTCTATCATATAATAATAATGATAATGACTCAATATATAATCCTAGAAGCTAGCCCCAAGGGTTAGCTCAGTTGGTCGAGTTCCCGTTCCTAAGTACCTTTCTAGTTGTGCAGTCACAAGGTCAAATCTCTTTGATGCCATTGGAGTTAGGCCCTGCTTGTTTGGCTGGTGGGTAGATCCCTTCGGGTTGATCTGCCTGGATTTTTCCCGTGGATGTAGCAGCCACCCAGTGTCTATGAACCACCCTTAAAAAAAAAAAACCCTAGAAGCCTACAATGGAGGCTTTGACCTGTTGACCAATTACCCAAGCATGAAACCCATGCGTTAATAAGTCAAATTTATTTTACAATAATAAATTATTTTTCTTTCTTTTCACAAATACAGTTATGAAGTCTGGCACTAGTTACATTCCTCGGCACCATAAACCTCTTCCTCCCCAGTACTTTATTCATGTTATATCTGATAAGTTGCTAGGGTCATAGACAATACTACAAGTTTCATTTAGACATCTTATTTTGCTAGAGAAATACCCACCTCCAACGTAGTTGCTAAACTTACATCCACTTTGCGTGTCTGCATTAAGAAATCCTTCATATGAAGCACTATATCAACAATTTAGACACTTCAATCCTATTCAAACTTAGGCATTTGTAGTGCTTTATAACTCATATGATATGTTTTTAGTTGTAGCACCCACTAGTAGTGGTAATACTATTTGTGTTGAGTTTGGTTTACTACAATTGCACCAAAAAGGCCCATATAGTGTATTTTGATGTGTCTATATTGCGCCTATAGAAGCTCTTGCAAAAGAGAGATATCAGGATTTGGAGCATAAATTTGGAATAGAGACAAAACAGACCCAAAATTTCCTCCTACACTTGATAAGACTCCTTTAGGATGCAACTACTTTAGATACTCTCCACTTATGATGAATTGCACTTGTTGTGGGCTTGACAACTCATAATATTACACATGCTAACTTGAACAAATCATGCGCAAACCCAACAACCATATAGAAAAATGAAAATCTCATCATAGACAACTCAGATTTCGATGATTTTTGTTGCCTTTGGTTCCTCTCAAAGTCCTCTAACACCTCCATGTGTCAAATCATTGAAATGCCTCATGGTTCCACACCCACTCGCTTGGGTGAAAAGCCTAAGGGCTTGGGTTGTTAACCCACAAGTCAATTGCCAATTCCTCCAAAGCCCTATAGCCTAAGGTTTGGATTACCTCCCAAACTATAAATCTCAACAACCTCGACATCCAAAAATTTTGCCTTTTATTCCACCGAAACTAGTTATATTCTTCAACATATTGAAGTATGTGGGTAATTTTTTGTAATGGAAGATTAAATGCTATCAGATTATGTTGAGTTCTCAAGTTATCGAGTGAGTTCATTGGTTAGGATGAATAAGTTATCAAGTTCTCAAGTTTTTAAATATTACTTGAATATTTTAAACACAAAGAAATTCCTTATAACTCACTTGTACTAATATAATATTCTTGTGGTTTCTTCAAGATGTTTCTCAACATCCCTTATGACACTCACTAACAGTTTCTCTCATTTGATGGAGTGTTATAGGATGTTCAACCAAACAAGTATTTTTCAGTTCTATCTTCGTCAAGTGAAGAAACTTTAGGTAATATAGAAGAAATTGACCAAATATCTGCTACGTCATCTCGCAGGCGAAGATCAACTAGAGGTGAAAATATATGAAGAAAATTCCATAGATGCATGGAATTTTTTTCTCACTAAAGGGGGGTCATGTTCTTATGATAATGAGAGCATAGATTACATCAAGGTGCCCTTGAGGTACAAACATCTAGTGAAACAATGGGCACCCAAGGATCTTCCTGAAATAAACACTAATTTTTCTACCAATGAAAGGATATACAGCATTGCTCCATCATAATTACATGGTTTTGGGCTATTTTCCATGGATGTCATAAATGTATGTTACAAAGGATTAACTGAAATGATGGAGTATGTTAGACCCTATTACAACTACAATGATTGGGTATGACTAGCCCAAGTTACCAAAAATATGCAAAGATATGGAGTGGCCACAAATTATATACAACTAAAAGACAATGATGAAAATAAAGGCACAACTATGTATATTGATGGAAGACCAAAAGTAGCAGGGAATATTGCATTGTTTATAAATAGTACATGACTCATCACCGCAAATAAGCAACCCAATTTCACTTTCAAGGGACGTGAAGGAAACCATGTATTTGTATGTGCCATTAAATAAATAGTTGCATGGGAAGAATTTCTCATTGATTACAATCTGAATAGAATAAATACAAATATTGCTATTATGGGGGCGATATGTATTCAATTTTATCCAACTTGTAAGAAATGTCTATTGTATGTTATGATTGACATTTACTACGTGAATTTTCTATATAAATTTAAACATATGTCAATAGTGGTTTTCTTATTAATATAATGATGATTAATTATGGATGAATTACAAATTACACTTATTTGATAAACATGGTGATAAGGGGAAGGCACCAACCTTAGAGAAATCCACAAATGCCCACGAGAAAGAGTTTATTGTTGATGCAATTTTAATGTCTACTGATCCAATGCAAACAATAAGGAAGCTTAAATTTAAAGCAAACAATAAACTTAATTATTTAGTTCTTATTGAGCTCATACATATGAGATAAAAGGCAGAATCATAACCTTGCTCCAAAACATTCGTCAGTACGGGATGAGAAACCCATTTAATTATCCCATTTTTTTATGATTTAGTTATCTCATCCTTTATTTAAAAAAATCTTTATTTTACATGAATTTTTGGCGGAGTTCAATCCTCATGCTATGACTATGGGTCAGGTTGGTGTTGGTGGCAGCGTCGGTGCTTCACCTATGAGTGAGTCACCAGTCATTTAGACCGGTACAACCACTCAACCACCCACAACAGGATCTTCACCATTTAAACAATGTATTTCAAGATCTACACATGATGATATGGATGTAAAGAGTGATACAATTGCACAATTTGAAATGAGATTTCCTAGATCTTTAAGCGTTACTAAGACGAGATCACTAGCAATCACATTTTTGGTAGATGATGACAATGTCCCTATGAAAATAGAGAAACTTCTAGGTATTTAATAAGTGTTTTAAATATTAAGTACAACCTAAATGAAATTAACGTATAGTCTGTGATTATTTTAAACTAATGATAATATTGTTTTGTAGGAAATGATGTATTTTATAAGCATTTGTATGACATAATCTTAGAAATATTTGGGCCGACCATTCACACAAAATGGAAATCCCAAAGTTCCAAGTTAAAACAATAACTTATTAATAGGATGGTTTGCATGTTCGATGAAGGCACCTTCAACAAATCTGGAGTTACCTCAAAGGAAGACCTACATTTAAACTATTTACGAGACCAGTATAGGTCTCAATTGGAAAGGGCCAAGTCGCATGATCGTCCTCCATCGATTCCAAAGATGGAGTGGAGAACACTTGTGGCATATCCACATGAGAAGGCACTTTGAAAAGCAGGGAAGACTCCACCTAGACTAGGAAGGTATGTGGCATGTTTAATAATGTAATTATGATGCTTTATCATCATTGTGACATCTAATTAAGTTTTTCATTGTTTTAAATATATGCTCCCAGATACTTCCAAAGCCACACAAGCTAGAATAGCCAAACATGGGCAACATCATCTTGTCTCGGGTGGTTACTCAAAATTGGCCACAAAAATTGTAAGTACATAAAAAATTAATTTGCATCCAAATTATAAATTGCTAACAATTTTAATTTAATATCAAAAAAGAAGAAAAAATCATGTTCTAGTGCAAAATTGCAGGGGACACAATTCAAAGAGGCTCCCACGGAGCAAGACCTAAAGCTTGTTTTCAAGTATGACTATCAAGTTGTGTTTGAACGTAGGAGAAGCTTGGTGTCTTCACTGTCTTCTAGCATCGAACATAACTCTCAGGAAAATAAAAGAAATGAATAGAATTTATAAATCATTACTTGTACAATCTATTGGTTATTATTTTTGGCCATAAAGTAATGTGCTTGATTGTAAAAATCAGGCAAGCAATGTAGATACAACACATGAGCCCACTAACGGTGGAGTGCCTGATCTTGAGACTTCTCTTCAACTCGATACTGGAGGTATTTCATGTGATAAAAAAATTGTAGTATGGAATACAATTAAAAATATTTAAATGCAAATGGTGTATTAATTATACCTCTCTTATTTCTACACTAGAGTGTGTATAGGATGTGCCAAGAGAAGAGGAGAAACATATTACCACATCTAAAAGTATTCTGCTTCCCTCCACTACCGAAGCAGGGAAAGAACACTATACTACTCTTTTTATTAATAAAAAAAATTGTAATAATAATAACTATAAATATGAATTTAACATTTCTTTCTTATTGCAGTTGATGCTCGGCCCCACTTGAAGCAACATAGTCATAGGACTAGATCAGCAACAAGGCATATTACATTAGAGCCCACAACAACTAAAGGAGCAAAAAAATTTTGAGTACCACGTTTTTAAGAAGTTGACTGCCTCGTGGCATGTGCACATGTAACTTTAGACTATCTTAAGAAAAAGTTGTGATTTTTCCATTGCAAAAAATTAGAACGATTTTGTTTCACATTGTGTAAACATATTTTTTTGTGATAAATGGTGGGTGTAGAATACAATATATTTGATAAAATCATGGTATAAGTCAATTAAGTCCATTATGAAAACCAAGAGCCTATAATTAGATTCTCTTGTTAAACTAAGCCTTTACACAATCCATGCCCATGATAGGTCAACCATCTGTTAATTTGTATACCTCTCCCACTCCACCATACACTACCACACTCCTAATTTAGATGCTAGTTACTCCTGCTTCAATGCTTAATCACAAAAAATTGTGATTATGATGACAATTTAAGTACATATGTGTGTAATGTCCATGGTGGGACGTATGACTTGGTGTCCCCAAATTTCCCATTAATGATTATAACCTTAAATGGGCTAGTACTGGTCTCTATCTCATTATCTCAAAATGACCCAGTAGATGAAAATTTACAATTTATGTCATCATCACTTCACACTATCTCATGAATGACCCTTTCTATAGATTATATGCATGAATTTATGGATTGCCATCCCTTCTACCTATCCTATGATTTATTGTGACGGCAAGTGAATAAAGGACAACTAACAGATCTTTGTTGACAAGATCTCGTAATTATCAATTGCACTTTGTTCACCTGTTCTCATAATCAATCATAGGTTAGGTAGAGTGGATGGTCTGCCAAAAACTCATGCATATAATTTGTAGAAGGGTTCATCTATGAGACAGTGTGAAGTGATGATAACAGACATGGTAAATTTTCATCTGTTGGGTCATTTTGAGGTGGTGATGACAGACCAATGCTAGCCCATTCAAGGTTATCATCAATGATGGGAAATATGTGGAGGACAATGCATACATCCCATCATGGGCATTACACTCATGTGTACTTAAATTGTCATCATAATCACAAATTGTTGTGAATTGACAACTAATATATGTTAGAATTTTGTTATACTAATATAGATTAGAAATTGCAACCAATATATAGATTAGTTACAATAAATATAGTTGAAATTAATACAGATCCCATTCCAACTGTGTTGGCTAGTCTATATTTAGACTAATCTTGATGCTTCATGGGGTGGTGTATTAAATTGTCTCATGCTTTATCTCAATAATCATTGAATGTCATAATGTTTCTCTGAGGTTCTATTCAAATTATGGAAATTTATAAGACTTCTAGCCTTCCACTATTTGCACGACTCTCTAGATTCAAATGGTACACTAGGTCTAGGTTAATAAGTATACGTTTAATGAAGGTAGTTTATTGTCCTTAATCCATATTCAAAAGATCTTGCAAACATTATGTCATAGCTATGGGCTCCTGTAGGTTATTCATACTCTCTATTTTCTTAGTTTAAACGATATTAAAAGTCTCATGCTCATAACATACACACATACACATGCCAATATTTATCTAATATTAATCATTGATCTATGCATCAAACATAGATTTAGGCTTCTATACCCCTGTTCAGACTTCAAATCTTATATATGTATGTGCAAGACCACTTTTCCTATTCAAGTATGATGACTGTAGTTTTCGGACTAGGTTTGATCTTTTAACAATGTGTTTTCAAACTTAATTCAGATACCCTGTTCAAAAAGTGAATTTCAAACTTTAAGCATGATCGATGTTTATTTCTGGATTTTTGAAATGGTGCAACAATTCAGATGCCTAGTTTCAAAACCAATGCTCATGCATGTCGTTTGGATGAGACCTAATCTATTGAAGGATAAATATGCATTTATTAATTTTCCAATGCTGGTGAATTTCATTTTAAGCATATAAAAACATCATCGACTACACTCTTCCCTAAATATTTTATACAAACCCCTCTTATCCATTCCCCTAGACCCTAAATATTTTGTGTTTATTATTAATGAGTGAATGAATGAATATTATATGTTAATGAATAATTGTTATATGTATATTTATGTACATGGCATTGTTTCATATTATGTAAACATATTTTTTATGATAAAATTTATTGATATGAAATATTTTGTGGATTTACAAATGAATGAATGTTTTCTATTTGTTTTTTTATGTATCTTAATG
>APFE030426613.1:0-13458 GCA_000404065.3 Pinus taeda | reverse complement strand
TTTTTCCAAAATATTAAATCTATTTATATAGTTAAAATTGTAATTCCAACAATAAAATAATATTTTACTGATAATTTTATTTCAAATTTCAATAATAATAATTTAAAAACCAAGCACCTTTCAATTAAAAGTAATTTTCTGGGCAAAAAGGTTAGAAAACTTTGTGAAACAACTTCCCGAGCAATAGTAATTTCTTAAGCTAAACATTACTCATCGTCCGTTACAAACTTTGTATTAGATGTTCTTTAATATTTTAAATTTGACGTTCGCACACACGAGCGGATAGGCCGATAATGGAACACATTAAGCAACTCAAGCCATTGCTGCCGTGCGAAGGGAAAGGTGGAATGGCTTCCATCAGAGGCTATTTAAACTGATAGTTGAATAAGTTGATGGAAATAATTTTTTGAGCGCAGGAAGATTTCCAACCAGAGATCTCAGTATTTTACTCTTTAAATCGCACTTCTTTTATTAAATAGCAAGCCAGCTTTCGATCGAGCAGAAATTAAACAACACGTAAGCAGGTTTACTTCCTAGCCTTTTCAAATTGAAGCTGAATTCACGTTATTTTTGTTTCTCAGAGGGAAATTCGCAGCAGGACGATAAATAATTACACAAATGCACGGAATTCGGGAAATTCAAAGCGAATAATGCCTATTTTTCTCAATGGATATTTCTTATTTCTTATGCGGTTTTTCTGTAGCAGATGCTTTTGTTCTTGAAATTATTTTATGATTCAAAATCATGATCGATAAATTCGTCCGCTCCACCTTTTGATATTTCAATTTTTCTAGTCTTGCACGAAAACTTTACATTTGGATGTATTTCTACTCACTTTCGTCTTTATACCTGCCTGCATTTCTTCCTTCTTTATATTTCAGTTTATCCGCTAACTAACTTTAAGTATTGCAAGGTCGAGGTAAAGATCTGGATTCTTTTAAGCTTTGGTTCTTTAGGATATTAAAGACATGTCTCCCGTAAAATGTATTATTTTGACAGCGGCTTCTCATTTGTTGTTCAAGCCGATCATTCGAGTGAAAATACAGTTATCCAGACTTTAAGGACACGCATTTGAGTGAGTCTATTTGTTATAATTTATCCATACGGGAAACTTGAACAGAACGCGAAGTATAATTTATCCTTACGGGAAACTTGAGCAGAACGCGAAGTTCTTCAATAGTTGTATTAATCCACCTTTCTAAAGTGTCAATTAGTACATCCAAACTATATTAAATAAGTCACGAGTTAGGTCATGTTAATTGCTGGTCCTTTGACAAATTTGCCCAGAGACTGATTAAATTACTGTGAATACCTGCAAAATGTTTGAAATAGGCCACCGGCTACTTCCAGAAAAAGAAGACAGTGTGCTTCACTCCAAAGAATGAAGCATGGCAGAGACACCAGGACCATACTAGAAGTCATTTGACAAAAGGTGTTATTTCAGATAAATTAAGGACAGATTAAATTTCCTTAAAGACCTGCAAAATGCTTGAAGTACAGCAGCTACTTTAAGAGACAGAAACAGCTTTACAGGAACACCTGCGCCAGACTCGAGTCATTTTGCAAAAGGTGCTATTTCAGACTAATTAATGTGAAATAGCTTGAGCGGAATAAACGATAGGAAATATATTACTTTTCCAGTTTAATTGAAGTAAAACTAGTTCAGGTCCAACCTAACTCCAGATTCTATTAAGCACCCAGAGGGTTTGAAAAGAAATCGAGATGTAAATTTCTCTGTGATTAAAAGATCTAGAGTTATGAATCTACAATGGTTTATAACATTTATCTATTCTGATATATAAATGTTACACACAGAAATTACACATCTCATCCATACTGGACTATAAAATGTTTCTAGTTTCCCTCTATGCTAATGTTTCTAGATTCTCTTTGTGCTACAACTTAGCAGTATCTGCTGGATATGGGCAAACTTAGTTGACTTAAACTTACAAAGTATATTAGCAAAATGAAGAGAGTCCGGTAGGTCTTGCCTTCAATTTTCTTGTTGATGAACGATGCCTAAAGAAAATAATGCAATGTTCTGAGATCAGATAAATTTTCCCAAGTAGGTCAATAGGCTCTTTAAAAAATAAAAATTACATATATTTCCGTGAAATTTAACTGAAACTAAACTTAGCATGAGAGTATAAACGGTTAACTATATAAGTTTAATTTGCTCGAAGTTATCCTAATAACGTGCCGGTGGAAAGCAGCCCATATTCACGGAACATAATTTAATGGACATTCCAGAGTGACTTCAGTTATTTAAAGAATAATTTAAAAAATAATGATTTTGAATAATTGGATAATGTTCCGCAACATATTTTAAATGACAATGGGAATGCTTGCAAGATTAAAGAATATGAAAACTGTATATAAGCTATTTTATGGTAAATGAACATTATAATTGATAATATAAATAATAAAACTTCTTTTATGTGAAAGAAGACACAAGTAGCTTACCAACGGAAAAGGTACCGATTTCTTTGAATGACTAACATGAGCGCAGTTAGGAATGCTCTCCTCCAGTTACCGCGAGAAACTTCACAATTGTCAAAGAATTGTAATAGTTTTCTTAGGCTGTGCTCATCCACTGCATGGTAGATCCAAATTGGATTGCTCCATGGGTTCTCTCCACGTCTAGAAGTCCTATTGTGACCTTGTTCCGCTAGATAACCAATCCGCTTAGTTACTCTGGCACTTGATCTCTCGATTTTCATAAAAAGGGTTCAAAGCACTGTTTCCAACTAGTCTTTTCTTGGAAGAAAACAAGTCACCAAGAAACCACCTCAATATGTTCCTTTAGTGCTTGCAGATATTGAACTTTTCCTTTTCTTGTCCTCTAACACTACACAATGATTTGAAACCTTCTTTGGCTCTTCACAATACTTCTCATACATTTCCAAGTTCCAGCTACAGAATTAAAGACCTCGACCTACAAACTTATATCAACCCTCAAAAGAGTCATAAATACATACAGATGAAAACTCCTCTGACATTCTGTAATCACCCTTCAAATGTTGATGTCCACTATGTGATCAATAAATCTCCCCTTTAACAAACAAAACTACCCAACTAGTTATACAAACATTTGCATGCCTTGAAACTCACCTAGTAAGCAAAAACTGCTTAGGAAATTGCCTAGACTTCTTAGGAAATCATATAGACTGCTTAGGAAACCTCCTTGCAAGCAATGATCTGAATTTATATTAATGTCCATCTAAGAGCATTTTAGGTCAAAGGGACTAGAGAATACAACAACATTTATAGCTTGGTACTCCCTGACATCTAAGGGTGACTAGAGGAGACTTTTATCCTGTAATCTTAATTACAAACAGTAGTTCCACAAATGACATCCATGGTTCCTCATAGATAGTTGACCAATGATGCTTCCCACATTTTGCTCAACTAACTCACGTTTGATGACTATGGTGCTTGAAATACATGAGTTATATTATTAATTTATTTCCTTGCTTTATATTGAGTATTAATGCCTTATGTACTTGTTATGAAAGTAGTGATCATTAGTTGAGTTGGACAATGGATCATGATGCTCTAAATTTGTGCTTTTTGCCTTTGTTCACCTTGGTGGTCATCATCATTTCCTAGATAAGTGTTTTCACTCTTGGGTTGAGTTGTACTAGGGGGGAGGGGTTTAAAAGGTGTAGCATAGCCTTATCCAATTCCATACTCAATACTTTCCATCTTTCTCGATCTCCATTGTCTTGTTCATGATTGGTTGTCATAAGGCACAAAAAGGTTCATGCTTCATAGTCCCATGAGAAGGAGCTATAAGCTCGAGGTTGATATAGCTAAATAATCAAAAGGATGGAAAGAAAAAGATGTAAAGGTCAAAATGCAAAACAAAATGGAGAGATCATAAGGGAATGCAAAAATCCAAAGCAAAGGTTGCACAATGCTCCCTCATTATGAGACCTGTTACCTACCATTTTGTCTAAAGCAACACTGGTGAGGTTTCATTTGGTTCATGCATTCTGATTGTTCTTGCACTACAGAGGCAATGGTGAAGGTTTCCAAATAGAAGAAATTATACTAGAGAGGGATCATACTCTTTGCCATTGTTTCTACCTGTTGAAAAATCTGTAACTAGGTTCGGTCTTCATAAATATGAAATGTACTTTCAATTCTTGTATATTGTAAAATGAAAGAACATTTATTATTATTATTTTTGGATCATGGATTTCATTCTCAAGGTCTTTTATTTTAGAGGTTAAGCACCCATTGAGTGCTTCTAGGATTTGCCCTAGGTCAAGAAGTCAAAAGAGTTATTGTCATAAGTTGAAGACCCCATCGGGCACATTGTAACTTGTAAAAAACATTATTTTTGTCGTTAAATTGTCAAAATACCCTTCAAGACCAAGTTGGCCTAGCATCTGGGAAGTCAGCCTAATTTGAGGAGCCACGTCCACCTTAAGAAGCCTATATAAAGGAGGGAACTCATCACTCACTCATTCAAGCGAAGGAGGAAGAGGAAGAATGCAACGAAGAAGGAAGAGGATGAAGAAGACTTGTTTTTGGGCTATTTCTCTCTCACACGTGCGAAGGAAGGCTAGGATTTCTTATGCTAGTCTAGGGTTTTTCTTCTTCATGTTTGATCTTGAAGAAGGAAGAGAAAGAAGGTTAGCGAAGGTCACATTAGGCCATTGTCAAGCACCAGAAGAAGGAGAAAGCCAAGCGAAGGTATGGAGAAGTCTTGGGAGGCCAAAATAAGCTCGCATTTGTGGTGACAATTGTTGTTGGGAGGGCCGAAAATTTCAGACCTGTAGTATAGGCCAAAATTTTGGAGTTGGGGGTTAAAGTTGTGCTGCTGGAAGAGATTTGACTAGGTTTGACTTGGACAAAGGAAGCACTTCATTTGGAAGGGTTGGACTTGGTCTTGGTCTAGAGGTCTTGGAATTCGTCAATTAAATAATCTATAAAAAGAGATTTGAGGGTTTTCCTCTCAAGCGGAGAGGCTTTGGCCCTGGCTTGCAACGTACATTCTGTATTCTTGTTCTTATTGTTTTGGTAGCTGTCTGATGATATACAAACATAATAATTAGTAAAGAAGCTAATAAGTAAGAAAAAGTAAAAAGAGATCACAAGTAGTTATCAAGAAAAGCGAAATCGTTTCAATCCTTTCCCTATAGATTTATCAATAGTACCTAGGTTCAAAAAACCTATAGGAGACATCACAGGCTGACTAATGACGTGACCAAAATGTTATACCACCTATAGAGGGAAACATGGATTTTTCATCATCTAAGATGACTCAACCATAATCTTGAAAGTGTTAGATATTGCACCCAAGTTTATTCGGGATACAAGAGTGTACAATTTAGAAGGTGTTGTAAATGAAGGAATAGGTTTTGGGTTTGTCCTTTTTGTCTTGAAGTTTCATGCTTTGGAGGATTCTATTGGGCAAAGCCTCTAAAGTAGCGAAATCATGCGTAGAAGACTAAATTTGAACATTGATTGGTTATCCAAACTCAACAAAGAAAGATAGAGACTTATTGGATGAATTCTCAACATAATTATCAACAAAAGGGCGAGTTCTGGGCATAACAATGACACAACAACAAAAAAACATTTCTACAAGCCAAGAGAATGCCTTATATAATTCTCTTATCACCTTTTGATGCACTTAGGGTTTGCTACTCCTCCTTCCAATAGGGGTACCTATAGCTAAATTCTTCATTCATATTTAGTAGGGTAGATTGGAGACAAGAATATATTTGACTATTTTCACATTTCAGGAGGCATTTCATGAATCCAAATACATAGGGGTTCTAGGTCCAAAATTCAACAAGGGCTCATTTTGTTCAACATTATGCACACTTGACATGCCACATTGAAATTTTGGCAAAAAATATTTTTTTCAAGTAAAATTCAACAATTAAAGGGAGACATGAATATAGTAAATGCATGAGCAAAAGGTGGAATAGTATATTTACATTGCATGTCATGCATAAAGCCTCCTATCATATTTTCCAGCCTCCTGGAGCTCAAAAGTAGCAAAACATCAGAGCTCTAGCACCAATGCAAGGAAAAAAACAACAGTTTCAACTCACACATGTGAGTTATTCAAGGTGGCCTATAGCTAACGCCCTAAATAAAAAATGGGCATGTGATAGCTCGTTGGAATCCTTGTGATGGGGCCTCCCTCAAACAAAATACTGAACAACTTTGGTAGGTCATATTTTGTACAAGGTAGTTATTGGGACTGATCAATTTGCATGCCAACACACGTGGGAGTCAACAAAGGTCAAATTAGTTGTCAAAGTCATTGAAGCTAGTTGTTGGGCTACTACTCCTCTCAATTAGCTTACATCAAGTCAAATGTGGGAAAGTTGGACCATTTCTTGGGATGTGGACACATCTTTCTAGGTTTAACAACTATTTCAAGCATGAATCAAGGCAATGTTGGTCATCATTTTCAAGATATAATAATTTATGGACTTTTTCTTCCCTAGTTGGATGGATCAATCCATCTTTTTGTGGGGATATATTATTTCTCATTGTACATGTGTCTTTGACCACTTTATTTCATCAATCATAGTTTCTAGAAGTAGACTAAATCTAGAATTTCCTTGCTAGATCTAAGGAAATTCCCCAAAAAATATTATTTTAATGTAAAGGAAGTTCCTTACCTTCTTTATATAAAGGAAGGACTTCCTTATTTGTCATTCATGGTTGGATAGTGGGAGTATTCCTCTCTGATCCTGGTGGATATCAATGGCTACCCACCTATTCCACTAGCTCACAACACAATTTTCTATTTTGGCAGTATTTTATAGTTTTTTAGTGTTGGGGTGGGATTCCCCCAAGGCAAGTTTCTAGGGCTTGAAGCCCAAGTTTTGACTAAGTCCGATGTAAAGACTCCGCGAGTTTGTGGGCATGGAGCGCGAAGTTGTAATTGAGTCATAGGGTTGTCCGCCCTTACTTTTGTAAAATGTAGTGTCGGCTTGAGAGTTCTACCCATGGTCTGCGGACCATGGGATTGTATAAATAGAGCGAGGCTCTAAGTGTAAATAGATGAATCAGATAGTAGAAGATAGAAGATCTAATGATGAAGCATTGAGTCTAAGTGGAAAGTCGAGTCTTTGGGTCGTAGAGTAGGAGAAGGCTCTGTAGCTGAGTGCACAGAGGCCTAGTAGTCCGCAGCTGAGTGCGCAGGGCAGATTGAGTCTGTAACTGATTGAAGCATTAATAAAGAGAAGTTTTACAGTATTTCTGTGTATTGTTTCCTGTTTTATGCATTGACATATATTGGGCATGAATTGCAAGTTTACTGTTTGTTTGTTGCGCAAACTTATATGAATATGTTGAATAAGTGAATATAAGATAAAGTATTTGTTTACGCGAAGATAACTAACTATTATAAGAAGATAAGTAAGATCCACAATGTAATTGAGGGAAATAGCGCAGATCGGTGCTCTAGCAGCGTGAAAGCTTCACATCCCCTGGTTAGGGTTGCGCGAAGGCGAATATAATAGGGCGTGAAGGCCTCGTAGGTCAGGAAAGTGCGCGAAGTAACCTGCACGAAGGTAGTCATAGTTGGACTAAATCGAAGCCTCATACATCTCAAGGGTTCGGAAACTTGGTTCCAGCATCCCCCCATACTGCTTCGGGTAAGACCTCAGTCCACGCTCCGCGGACTGTTGCCGAAAGGGCGAGTAGTGCAGGGATTTGTTTGGCTAAATAACTCTGAACCTGGGTCAGGCCCCATCAAGCCAACAAATAGTTCTGTTGCCGGGACTGGAATCTACATAGAGATATATGATGTTGTATCATTGGAATCCAGCTAAGAAAGAAATTGAAGTTTGGTTGGACAGGAGAATTCACGAGTTCGCGGTGCAGGAGAACCGGAATCTGCGGCTATCAAAGGAAAAGTGGTTAGACTGCTACCTGTACACGGAAATCCACGAAATTTTCTTCGCATCTTTCCCTACTGAGTTGTACGAGTGGATCACGAAGCTAGTAGATAACCAAGGAAGGTGGAAACTCGACAATCCTATTGTGTGGACCCTAGAGTTGGTACGCAGATTGGAAGTATCGGAGGATAAGATCGTGTGTGCTGTTGATCACTGGCTTGATCGGATTATAAGAGGATTCATTACTGAGTTCGCAGTAGATACTTCAGTTAACTATAGTGATGCTTTCTCAAAGGACCGCGAGGTAAGTACATAAAGTCTCTGAATACTTGGATTAAAATGTTATTGTGTGAAAAGAGGATTATGCAATTACCTTGATGTCCGGAACTACGCAAAGTGGAAAAACCTACAGAAACGAAGGAAGTAAGGGACCCGAGAATAGCCCCTTGATTTCACCTCCGCAAAGGGACGAGGAAGAGCTTGTGAAGGTCTCACCAAGGAGTGCGATCAATTTGATAAGGTAGAGGATTCCACGCATACCACTCCCACCCACGCCACCACTAGCTTCACCGCCTTCACCCTCATCTTCGCCCGTACCACCTCCGCCACCACCATGAGTCAATATGGCAAGTGCGATAAAGTTTTCAATGTTCAAGGGAGTAGGAAATGAAGATCTGGACCAATTTTGGTTCGTGATAAGGGCTGTATGGGAAGCGTAGGGAGTCACAGATGATAATATAAACAAAGCGACGCTAGTCAGCGCTCTGCAAGATCGCGCGTTGACCTGGTATATTAAGCATTCTAATGACAATCCGAATGCGGGGATTGCGGATATCCAAATTGCGCTAAACAGAGAATTTCGCAGGTCGAAGTCAGAGGCGCAGTCGATCATTGGATTCAAAGAGATCACAATGCTACCAGGCGAGACACCTTGGGAGTTGGATCAGAGACTGAAATGCACAATTCGTGGAGCTAATATGACTTTGACAGATGACAGTGTTGCGAATGGTTTGTGGCATCGCTAATGCCGCATTTGAGGAATGCGCTGTCGCAACAGAGGTTAACGACTCAGACAGAAGCCTTGGAGATCGTGATGAGGCTGCATGAGACCCCGATACAGGATCCTAACTTGGGAGTTCAATAGATCCACGCGCAGTTGAAAAACTTATGCCTTGAGATTTAGAGTCTGAAACAGGACAGGACAACTGTTAAGTCATGGTATGTTCTATGCTTATAACAATTTACTTCTTTTTCTTATTGTATTCCACAGATTAGCAATCACATGTACATAAATTAAAGTGTAGATAGAACATTATACGATCGACAAAAAACAAGCCAAGACAAGAGACACAAGATGTGGCAGCTAGCCAGGGACAAACCCCACAATGTGTGGGGAAACTCTTTGATCAAATCTTCGTTTATCTTCAATAACTCAGCAGAGAGAAATAGTATAATAAATCTGATTTATATCAACAGTAGCAAACCCTAGATCAACAACATCAACATTAGCGGCTTCATCATCAAACTAGGGCAAACGATATCTCACAAACCAACCGTCGGATCGGCATAATTCCACCACCAAAAGTTGCGGCTTCCAGAGGAGGTTCAGATGAACCTATAGCGCAATTCAGATGAAGAGATCTTCTAGTCCACACAGGTCAATCTTTACTTCTGCAGTTGCAGCTTCAGTTTCGGCAGCTTCCAGCTTCAAACTAGGGCAGTCGATATCTTGCAAACCGTCTGTCGAATTGACTTGATTCCACCACCAAAAGTTGCGGCTTTCAGAGGAGGTTCAGGTGAACCTACAACACAGTTCAGATGAGGAGATCTTCTAGTCCACGCAGGTCAATCTTTACTTTTGCAGTTGCAGCTTTAGTTTCGGCAGCTTCCGACTTCACATGTGAGAGAGAGAGACCCTTTTCTGCACAGTAGAGAAGAGACTCTTTTCTGCACAATAGAGAGAGAGAGAGATGTGATGAGATGAGTGAGTCCAAATGAGGAAGAGTCCTCCTGTATTTATACAAAACGTTGGTGTTTGAATAGATGTGACTGTTGGGCTTCTGAGCCTACATGAGTTGTAGGTCGGCTTGATAATAATTCCATAATCAAAATAAATTCATATCTCCATGAATACTTATCGGAATCGGATGATCTTTATAACAATCCTACATCTCTCGATGAGAGGAATCTAATAAAAATATTATTAGCCATGAATAAGATGACCCACATGATGTTTTGCCCTGGTTGCCAATTTTAACATGGCACAAATCTAGTGAAGCTCAACCAAATATGAGCTCACAATGCAAACTGCAAAACATATGTTCGGACGGAGGTTCACCAAGAACATCAACGCGAATGAGTTTTCTTTTGAAACTCAGAGGCATTTCCCAAATCTGGTCTGACATCGCTACCATATAACTTCTGAAAGTTAAGATCCTCGAGGTAGTCACAGGCTTGTAGTCCATCATACCAAATCTTTTCAGAATCTTCACCACATATTTTCCTTGAGATAGGAAATTTCCCTTGGCTTCTGCCACACTTCAAGTCCTTGGTTCTTCATTTCAAATTCAGAAGCCAACTCCCTCTTACATTTGTGAATGAGAGGGTATGCACCTGTTAGAAAAAGGTCATCCACATACAACATCAGTCTGAGAGGTTTGTCATCTTCAACCTTAAGGTAAATGTTAGGATCGGCTTCACTCCTAGTGAATCCCCGCTTCATCAAGTAGCTATCGATCCTCTCATACCATGCTCGGAGGTGCTTGCTTCAGCCCATAGAGAGCCTTCTTCAACCTGCATACATGAGATTTTCAATCATAAATCTCAAATCCTTCAGGTTGCTCCACATAGACCACTTCTTTGATCGAACCGTGCAAAAACGCGGTCTATCCATCTGATGTAGGTTCCATCCTTGTGAAGCCACAAGGGCTATGATCAAACGGATGGTCGTATATTTGGCAACAGGTGCAAATATCATAGTCTATACCTTCTTTCTGGGAGAAACTACGAGCAACAAAATGAGCCTTATACTTTTCCATACTTCCATCTGCTGCATGCTTTATCTTGTAAAGCCATTTGGAAGTAACAACTGTCTTGTCCTGGGGTCTGGGAACTACTTCCTAGACATCATTCTTCTAAAGACTCATATTTTCGCATAGCATCCTTCCATACTTGATGCTTGACGACATCTGAGAATGATGAAGGCTCATTTTGTATGATCGTGCTCATGATGGTCAAGTATCCCCGATACCTGTTAGGTTTCTTACTTTCACGAAAGGTTCCTTGGGGTGCAGCATGTCCTTCAGCATCATCAAGTATCCCCCTAATCCAGGAAGACCTCTTCCTAGAAGAGGAAGGCTCATGTGGATGAGGATCAATCTGATTCATGGGTTCTTCTACATCAGGCATTGATTCATCATCCTTTTCTTTCGATTCCCTGGTGTTGACTTCTTGAGAGTTCCTCAAAGTTGGAAGATTGTCCACCTTGCTGAGAGCCATATCTTCGTCAAAAGTGACATCATGACTAATCACGACTTCCCTTTGACTGACAGTGAACATTTCTTCAGGAGTCTTGGAACCCAATGCTTGATGAGGGCAACGATTTTGTACATATATGGCGGTGTTTGTAGTTTCATCCCATAGAAACTTCGGAAGTCTTTGATCATGTAGCATGGCCCAGACAGCTTCCACAATCTTACGGTTCTTCGTTCCCGCCACACCATTCTGCTTAGGAGTATATGGTGTAGTAGTCTCCCTCTTAATGCCAGCCTCAGATATGCCTGAGTGAACCAACTGTAATATATCGGAGGTCTTGCTTTGGCTTGAGGGGAATGGTCCCCTTTTGAACTTTCCTTTGGCACATCTTGGACATACACCTTTCTCGACTCGGAATTCGCGCATCCCTGTCACCATTTGTCTTACACCGAGTATAGCTATATAATGAAGGGGGGCAAACCTCCGATGCCAAAGTTCAAACTTCAAACTGAAGAGATGTGTCATAAGACATGATACCTAGTGGACTTCCATCGACCTGATATAATGAATCAACACGAAACCCAAGATTAAAGGCATCTTTAACATTATTTTTCGATACACGTACCTTGCCATTGTTGAAGGTTACCTTGTAGCCTTTGTCTTCCATTGTCGAGATGGACACTAGGTTCTTTTTGAGGTCAGGTGCATTTAACACATCCTGGAATTTCTAGCCTTCTTGAATGGTTGTCCTCTTCCTTGATTCCTAGCTCTCCTTTTACCTTTGCTATTGAATTTGTCATTCCTTTGATTGCCATAAGAGGGATTTTGATCATTGTCCCAGTGTAGTCCTTTCTATCAGGGCACTCCTTTGCGTAGTGACCTGCTTTATCGCAGATGTAACATCGTCATTTTCTTCCACCCTTAGGTCCAGCCTTTCCTTTTGATTTAGTCCCGCAATTATTTCTTTTCTTAGCATGAGAAGAAAAGGCAGCAAGAGGACCTTTAGGCATGGGCATTTCTTGCTATTCTTCCCTTGTTTCTTCTTGAATGCATCTAACCATTAATTCCTCGAAACTAGGAATTACATTATTGTTCAGAAGAGTAGTCTTGAACACGTACCATTCGGATGGTAATCATTTCCCTGTCAGTAATAGCCTCCCCAATAGATAGGAGATCGTTCTTGATCCCGGTTTACCCTTCTTGATTTCCCTCAGCGTATTTCTAAGAAACAAAACTTGATTTGCATCATTAACTTTAAATAAACTCACCAGTCTATCGTAGATTTCCTTGGAGGTGTTGAAGTTAGAGATGTAGACCACCAAGTGCTTGTCGATAGAGTCCCAGATGATCCTTTGTTTTGACTTCTCCGATTTTCCATTTGTTCCATGCAGCACGGATGCATTTGATGGAGCTCAACAATACTGCCTTTTACATGGTCCAACACTCGATCTTCTAGGGTTAGATCGATAGACATCTTCCATCCGTGATAGTCAGCTTTCTCACGAAGCTTGCCTTCGGCAGAGCGTTGAGGACCCCATAGTTCTTTTAGGATAGCCTCGCCAATCTTATCTTTAATGATTGCTCTTGCTCTTGCTCGGGCTTTGTCTTCACCTCAGCTCTTATACCATGTTAAGATATGGTATGTTCTATGTTTATAACAGTTTACGTCTTTTTCTTATTATATTCCACAGATTAGCAATCACATGTACATAAAGTAAAGTGTAGATAGAACATTAAACGATCGGCAGAAAACAAGCCAAGACAAGAAACACAAGATGTGGCGGCTAGCCAGGGACAAAAACCCCACAATGTGTGGGGAAACCCTTTGATCAAATCTTCTTTTATCTTCAATAATTGAGAGAATAGTACAATAAATCTGATTCATATCAGTAGTAGCAAACCCTAAATAGCATCAGCATTACCGGCTTTATTATCAAACTAGGGCAGACGATATCTCACAAACCGACCGTCGGATTGACTTCATTCCACCACCAAAAGTTTTGGCTTCCAGAGGAGGTTCAAATGAACCTACAACGCAGTTCCAAAGAGGATATCTTCTAAGCCACGCAAGTCAATCTTTACTTCTGCAGTTGCAGCTTCAGTTTCAGCA
>APFE030426612.1:384531-410987 GCA_000404065.3 Pinus taeda | reverse complement strand
GCATCGAAAATTGCCTCTGTTTTTCATTCTGGAGTTCCGAAGCTTGATTTTTGCGCTTGCGCGTTTTTCCGTTTTTTGGCTGCTGACGTCAGCGGTACGGCAGTTGACGTCAGCATGATGTCAGCAGTGGGGTCCTCTGGTATAGATGTGACGTCAGCAGGGTGACGTGGCAGTACGGCGGGGTGATGACGTGGTGGGACACGGTGGCAGGTGACGTGGGCTAGGCGCAGGCGGGAAGGGTGAGGTGGAAGCGACGTGGCGAGGTGACGCAACGCTCCTGTCATGTGAGGGGAGGGCGGTTTTGGTAGTCATTGGACCGCTTTTGATACGGAAGCGGTTTTCATCAGGGGTGGCCCGATGCAATGGGATGCCGCCAGCTGTCCCTATGTACGTCGGTAAAACCGTCGGACATCGGGTGCTAACGTACCCACACAAGAGGGCACCCGATATGCATAATAGCCGTCAGATCTGGGGGAGGCGATCCGACGATGGACGGGAGGAGGAGGTGCACGGGATTTAGCGGAACAGCGCGCACGTTAAAGGTTTAATTTTTCACGGCGCGGGTGGGTTTTAAACTATAGGTTAAGGGCTAATGGGATTCGACGCTTGGTTATTTATTAATCAAACATTAATAAATTCCAAAAAATACAATGCGCGGGGGGTTTAATGCATTTGGGAGGGGTTTTTGTGTATTGGAAGGAGTCCAAACACCTTGGATGGAAATTTATGCAGAGATGAGGGCTCTTACTAAGATCCAGGTGACTTAGTAATTCCCAAGGAGATAATTATGGTTATGTTTCAACCAGAGGAAGAGAATATTTACATAAGGGAATTATTCACATAGATTTAGTAGGGAGAAGGGAGATAGATAGGGAGTTAAATAATAGTGTCAGTAGTTAATATGAAAATGACAAGAAAGCACTAAGTTTCATAGATCTTAGGCTTTGAAGGGGAGATAGAACTTTGTAGAGAAGTTATGAACCCTCCTTGAGTAAAGCAGATCTGTATCAAGGCAAATGATATGGAACATGATGAAATTAAGAGATATCAAGCAGATCTTGACCTCTTTAGGGGAAGTTAGTCAATGATTTAGGGGAGAGGAAGGAGGGGAAATTAGTCATACCTCGCTTGAAGTCCTTCAAATGGGAACTGCCTGCTGACTGTGATCTGTATAAGTGTAACACTTGAAAATGTGGAGTTGATCACAAATCAACATTCTGCAACCTCAAAATTACCTACCCAGCCTACCACCTAACATTTTTTCTTCTTTTTGTTTTGGGTGCACTTAGACTTACAGACCCAGCTTTTCAACTTTTTCTTTTTATGTCTTCCTATCTACATCTACACTTATTTCTGCCAAGGGCCCAGATTAAGCAGTTGGGCTCTTTTGATTCTCTACCTATCTAAGAATCTGCCAAGATTAAGCTGTTTGGACAGATTATTCAATCTCTATATTCTAAAACAGGAAATTGAAACCTAGGGAGACCAAGATTAAGCTATTTGGACCTCCCTTCAGCTGAAAATTTTACAAAAATGGACCACTTCTTCAAAATTGGAATGCAGCAGTGGAATTTAGACTAGCACACTTTCATGGCCTCTTTTTTTTTTGTGATTGTTAGCAAATATGGAGCATTGCAGCATGCAAAGTATGACATATTTGGCTTGTAAAAATGTCAATCATGAAATATGAGTAACCTGCTGCAGCAGGAAGCTAACATGCTGGCATCTAGCTCTTGGGATAATCTATTTAGTAATGGGTTTATCGAGAAGCTGGGAACATTTATTTTGAAGCTTCACAGAAGAAGGGCCGAATACATCAAGCAGATGAAGAAGAAATCTATCCCATAGGCTATCTTTAGCCTCGTG
Organism: Pinus taeda; assembly: GCA_000404065.3. Taxonomy (NCBI): domain Eukaryota; kingdom Viridiplantae; phylum Streptophyta; class Pinopsida; order Pinales; family Pinaceae; genus Pinus; species Pinus taeda. Next base: position 409,121 of record APFE030426612.1, on the reverse strand, counting down.
GATGTTAAAATTCTTTCTTTCTTTCTTCTACCATTATTATTTGTGAGAATTTAAAACCTAATGGTGGTTTTCAATTGAGACTGGGTTTTGATGCGTGCCTTAGATCTAAGAAACACATCATAACTAGATAAAGTGGAGAAAATTGTGCCATTGTCAAAGAACTAGGTATGCCAACAACAACATATCTCTTCAATCTGAACCTACTAGAACAATAAAGGACTATTCATTTTTCAAGTCAAATCATACCAATATTATTTGTCAAAACCCGAAAACCCTAATGGTGATTTTCTAGTGGGAGATAGGGTTTTGATGTGTGCCATATATCTAGGAAAGCCACCTAAGGTAGCTCGGGTGGAGAAAATCCAAAGGGATGTGCAAAATAAAGTGAAGCTCTCTTAATGGAGGATTTTGTGAGTAGAGTTTTTCAGAGATTTGTCTTTTGGATTCATTGCATAAAACATTTAAATTGTCGTTTTGAATCAACTAATGTGGTTGATCCTCAAGACAATGGAATGTTCAATGTGATGGATCTAGAAGACAGATCTCATAGAGTGAAGCTATTAGTAAGGTGGTATTACAGGATGGAATAATGTGAAAGTGGCCCACAACTTTCTATGGACGAAAGAGTTATTTCTTTCAGATCACTTAAACGTGCAAAGACTAGAAATTGTGGAGAACAAATGCACCATCCATACTTTCAAGGAGTATAAAGAGCTTGACCACTTGGGTGAGAAAGAATACTGCTTCTGCTTGGAGTGTAACTCCACAAGATTCCCTAAGTACAAACCCCTATCTTGTGTAACAATATCAACTTAACCTCCATGCTTCTTTTATTTCTTTATTTGTCTTTTAAAACCCTAACTTGTAGGCTTTTGGCATATATATTTTTATGCCCAGAGAAAACATACATTGTAATATAATAGCATCTATTTTATTAAATTTTATAAACTTAAAATTTGTTGTGTGTCAATGACCTGTCAATCCAAAAAAATGCAGAGATACTATAAAACCCCTCTCGCCGTCAATGGCCATCTTACAATCTTGGACACTCATTCATTATTCATTGATTAATAGATGTAAAAAAAGTTTAATAACTTTATTATGTTAATAAGTTTTAGAATTCATAAGTTTATATCAATAAGTTTAATAAGTTTTATATTAATAAGTTTATTACATTATATTAATAAGTTTAATAATTTTATATAAATACTAGTATTAATACTAACATTTACATGATTCTAGCTTAGATGGTTTCAACAAAAAAATAGTAGTGCAGATATACCCATATCAATATACTTCAAAAGAATCTCTTGCGTATTCAGTGGAATATTCAAATCCAATGCCTTTTCCCTAAACTCATTTTTAAAGTTTTGCGTACTTTGGCCTTTATGTTGTCACATAGCTTTCCATTTTATTACTTCCCTTTGGTAATGTGCCAAAGGATATAATTTCTTTTTCAATGCTATTGTAGAATCGAGCCACGAGGAAATAGTTTTACCTTCCTTAAGTCTACTCTCCCACAATATTAATGCAATGCCTTCCAATTGAAGTGATGCCAATTGAATTTTTACCTCATCTTCAATAATCTACTGCATGTGGTAATATACCTCCATTCGGAAAATCCAATTGTGAAGCTTTTTAGCGTTAAGCTCTCCCTCATAGGCTGACAAGTCAAACTTAATATCTAACTTCAACAACAACTTCTTTGACACAACTTTTCCATGAGGATATGGAGGAGGAGAATGAGGAGGACTTGAAGGAGGAGGAGGAGGAGGAGTTTCTTTTGAATCACCATCATTTCCCTCGTCTTTGACTTCTTTGTTTAATGAGCTTCTCTCTTAAACTCCTTCCATTCTTGATACATTTTATCAACCATGGTCTTTATCATCATGAAAGATTCACGAAATTCTTTCTTGGATCCAAAAGGATTCTCTTCTCCCTCATGTGACAACATTTCTCTTCTTCGAATGAAGCTTCTCGATTCAATTTCTGGATTTCCTTCAATAAGTGTTCCTTCACCTTACTTGAATTTGCTCTGATACCACTTGATTTGAACTTGATACAATATCTTTTAAAGTGATCTAACTTGTAAAAATGTTCAAGCATGAATGATAAAACTTAAGCCAACATAATAATTAAATCAAGCATGAAGACTTTAAATGAAACTACAATTTAAAATGAAATATAGAATATCGAGACAAGAAGAAGATTGACACAAAACCAATTGATAATGGAGTTCGTCCAATGTGGACTACGTCTCTCGGTCATGCCTCCAAGAGAGTGACCTCTTTATTTATATTATCCCAAAAATTGCAATACAATGAAAAAAAATGTCTCTAAAAGGTTGCTATAAATGAATTCTTTTCTCTTAGTAGTTCCTTTGAAACTCTATCAAAACCCTCCCTCTGTTGTTACAAAAAAAAGTTCCAACACCACTTACATAAAAAAAATATGCAAGCATAACAACGACCTTAAAATCTCTCGGCACTACACAAATTACAACACAATGCTTGTGGTGCATTGGCAAACCTTTTTTGTATATATAGTTTTAGGGTTTTGTAGCCCCAAAGTCGAACACATGGGGGTTATGGTCCATTCGTTGTAACAACATGTAAAAATGGCAAAGTGGTTTAAACAATATATTGTATTGTATATCTAAAACATAGCCAACAAATTTATCAATCGTGAATTGACGACATTTGTATGGTTCCCCCCAACTATATCACAACATAAACCATACATGTCGGTGGATATATATGATAACCATATCCATGTCCCCATATTAACCATATACTATATATGCATTACCGTTTCCACCTGGGATTGCTCCGACCACATAAACACATTTATCAATCGTGAATCAACGACATTTGTATCGTTCGACGCATAGTTCTCATGTTTTATTGGACGAAGGCATTATAAAGGTTTTATAAATATAACAAAAAAAACTATTACAACATACAAATTATTGCAACATGAAGAATGCTTTATCAATGCACCATTTACTTGCTTAACCATGTATAAAAAGGTTATGAGTCAACTTTAAATTGAGAAAAGAAAAGAATTACACATCTTATTGTAAAATGGACCATTTTGCTAAATAAAATTTACTTATATATTAATTTCTCCATATAATTATAATATGAACTTATTAGAATGGAATAATCTCAAATCCCTAGGAAGTTGGTGGGCGGGGAGCCACATGGTATGAATCTCATTTAACTTGAGAAAAAAAAAAGATTTACACATCTTAATGTAAAATAGACCATTTTGCTAAATAAAACTAACATAGTCTAACTTATAGTTGAAATAGCCGTTTTCATCGGAATTCACCAAAATCTGGCTATACAAGTTCAAGATTTTTTTGTTTTTAAAATATAGTTGTGAATGCATAAATGTATTCAACACCCTGAAAAACCCTTGGGGAACTCGAATTATGTAGATTACACAATTTAAACTCAAGTTTTTAAAAATCTCTGTTAGATTTTGATTAAAATTAACGAGAAAAATGGTTGTGAAAAAGACCATTTTGTCTACAAGTTAGACTACGCTAATAAATTTTTCTTATATATTAATTTTCCCATCTAATTTGAATATGAACTTATTAGAATTGGAATAATCTCAAATCCCTAGGAAATTGGTGGGTAAGGAGCCATGTTGCATGAATCTATTTTTTTTAATTTATTAAAAGTCAATGCAACCTAGCAAACTTTGTAACACACTTCAGTTGTTGATAAGCATTCAGATGAAGCATATGTTGTATTCCCTTGAGAATCAAACTATGAAGTCAATTAAAAAAATTAAAAGATTCAATAGATCTCATCCACCTTAAGTTGAAATAGGAATCCTTCGGCAACAACATAAACAATACCCATCGGTGGATATATATGAAGAAGAAGAAGAACTTATTTTAAAGTCCACAAGGCTAAAGATAGCCTATGGGAAAAGTTGCCTCTCTATCTGGGTCTGGGATTGTTTATTGATAACCATATCCATGTCCCCATATTAACGATGTACTATATATGCATTAGTGTTTCGACCTCGCATTTCTCTGACCACATATTTTATGGTTGTATTATCCACATGCTCTTGGCGTGTACCATCCATGTCATTGAACTCTTGTAACAAACCAACCATAATAAATTCTGGTTATAACCATATGTTGTCATCTATATATATATATATGGTTTTGGTTCAATAAATGGTCTAATGGACCTTTTGCATGGAACCTTTGAACATTCCCTTCACATGGTGTAACAAACCATGGAACCTTTGCATGGCATAACAAACCGTGTGGCATGGCATAGCTTTGGCAGAGCGCCAATGATATATTTAGTTGTTACTAAGTTGTAACAACGTGTTGGTGTGACCCAATGTTGAAGCACTCTCCTTGTGAACTAGAGGTTGTTGGGAATCACAATTTATGGTAGACCAAAACCCATAGGTGTTAGTTAATGACCGCATTGCCAAAGATAAGGATCCACGAGAGGCCGTTAATCCATGTCACAAAACACATGGGGAGCATTAGTTTATCTAATGTCCAACAATATCCCCCCCAACACAAGTCGGGTGTGTATCAAACTTGTGACCTACGCTTTGATACCACTTGTTGGGAATCCTGATTTCCGTTAGACCAAAACCCACAGGTGTTAGTCAACGATCGCGTCATTAGATATAAATATCCACGAGAGGTGGTTATTCCATGCCATGAAACACACAGGGAGTGTTGGTTTATCCAATGTCCAACAACAGAGGTCTCATGTTCAATTCTCATTCGCTCCAAATGCTACAAAATTTTGACCAATGAAATAAAGCCACGTGGCACTTTGCCACAAGCCCACGTGTCACCCATCCATTAGGCCACATGTTGAGCCTTCAACCTACCAAGTGTCAACTTCTCATTGCACAATGTGTCAATTCCCAAATGTGCAACTTTTCAACTCCCATACATGCCATGTGTCACCTTGACTTTGACTTTGATTTTGACTTTTTTCACATTGTAACAAAACTTCAAACTGCAATAACTTCCTCACACAGAGTTGGATTGACGTGATTCAAACTGTGTTGAAATCATTTTTTCGATCTCTACGTGATAATTCTATTTCCATAAAATTTTGGAGAATTTGAATTTTAGGCCTTTGTAGGATCCTCCTAGATCAAGGAAACTTGATTATAATTATTCATTTCTTGGTTTTCCATTAATATGTGAGGTTAATTGTTTGTAGGGGCTAGATACAATAAAATATTAAGCAACCTGAAGATATGATAATTTGATTTATGTATTGATGAAGGTTTGAGACTCTTAACATATTGTTTTACTGCACATCTAATTATGAGATTGTAGATATTTGAGACATATGAGCATAGAGGTTGTATGCGGCAGAGCTTGTTCCTTCTAACTTGTTTATTGTAGGATCTATGACTACTGACCCATGATTTGTAGGATTGTTTTGGAGAGATACTTAATATAATGAGTGGGTATGTAGAGATTTGTACGGTAGAAACTTATATGGTAGAAAGCTCTTGTTGTTGTGAGTTTACTAAAATGGGTTGAGTTACTTAGCTTGCTACTACTCATTATCTGATGCTAGGCTAGTTGTTGCTTGGATGAAATATATATTGACCTTTTTTAGTGCTTAGAGTTTTGCAAAGACTTATATATGGTTGATTCTCAATTAAAATGTTTGATCTATTGAAGGTGCAAATGTTGTATTTGATATAACAAGTTGTAATATGAAGAATAATACAAATGTATTTCTATGTTAATGAATTTGATGTGATATATGCAAGATTCGAGCCACTTCTTTTTGAGTTTACAGTAACAGTGGCAAAGGCTTGGTATTGATCCCTTCAAAAAAGAAATGAAAAATGTTGCATTTTTTGTTGATGAATAATATGTTGCCAAGGTGAATGAATGCATATGCTACTAATAGTGCCTGGATGCAAAGATCAAATACTACTGAACATAATTTATGTTTATGATTGAAGTTTACATAGGGATTTCTTATATTAATTTGAATTTTTTTGTTGCTTATCCTTTTCCCATCTTGAAGATACTATTATATTCTCAAGATGCATCAATATGGCTTGTTGTGAAAGGCTTGATGGTGATTATTGCAAATTTTAGTTCCATAATTTGAACTAGTTACTGCTTGTGATTCAAATATCTATTTGACATTGGGTTTTGGTTGATTGTTCTTGAGACTTGAAATATAATGATCTAATGAAATGGTTGAATCTGATTGTTGATGAGCAGTCTTATAAAGAGGACTTATGTTGCTATGGTTACTCATGATTTGAGTCTATTGTTGGGGTATACACATGTTCCTAAGTATGATGAAAGTTTTTTTCTTCTTATTTGATGAGTTAGTTATTGCCAATACTTGAGAGTTTGGTATGAATAGAGTTTGATGTTATTGAGACGTATTACGTTATGGCTGCATTGAGTTAATGGTTGAGTGATAGGGAATCTTGTTTTACATTCATAGATTGTATTTACTGCAGAGAGGATTTGAAATTATTGAGAGTTATTTTGTTGTTGTTTGTTAAGTATGTCTTGATGAGTATGTTGATGGTAGATGAGTTTTCCCTTGAGTAGAGTGTGTGACTTGGCATTTGGCATTTGATGAACTAAGAGTTTGGTGATATATTTTATTGATCAAAGATTTATTGCAGAGATTTTGGGTTTGATGTTCCATTTGTTGTAGAGTGGTTATTGGCATCTTGTTATTCATATCAAAATATTGTTGTATGTGCTTCCATTTTGAAAATTATATGAAAAGTGACCTGTAGTATTTGTGTTTTGAGTTAGGTGGATCCAGTGTGAAAGATTTTGAAACATGGTCCACAAAGGGGTTGGAGCCTTCAATGAGGGAGTGGTAGCTTTCTTTCCTAGCTTCCTTCTAGTTGTAGATGGAGAAATAAGAGGAAGTGGTAGCCTCCAATAGTTAGAAGCTTGTGCACCAATAATATTTTGTGCCAGTACAAGATGTAATGAAATATTTTCTTTATAATAAGAAGAAAACAAAGATAACAATAGCAGTGGTTTTTCCCAGTTGGGTTTTCCACTTAGAAATATGGTGTCCCTATGTTTTGATATGTTAATGATGTGTTGCATTCTTATAGTTTACATGTCTTTATAATTAAATGTTTCTCATGGTTTATTGCATATGCTTAGATATGCTAGCTAATGTGTTGTTAATTAAATGGTGGTTCAATTAAACATAACAAAATAAAAGTACAATTACTAAATGCATGAAATATTGATTCTTCCCCCCTCCCAACATAAATAACATTAGGAAAGTTACCATAACTTTCACTTAGAACATCAAATTCTAATCAAACCTATGCAATTTTACAGCAGAAATATCAAAGTACTAAAGATTGAGATTGTGTAATCAAAGGAGTTGAAATTGCAAAGTTACACAAAAAGAAATATTTCTCACTATAATAATATCCAAATCAAGGTTTTATAAGGTATGTTAACTTCAAGAATTGATCGAAAATTTGAAGAATTGTTTATCGAAAAATGGATTAGGGACTCACAAATGGAAGAAACTAATAACATTAAAGATGAATTAAAATAAGAAAAAGAAGAGATCAAGAAGAAGGATGATGAATTATATAAGATACAAGACCTTAATGAAGCACTCATAGGATATTCAACCATTAAAACAGAGAAATAGTAGCAAAGAGAATTGGAAAAAGGATGATTCAAAGGAATAATTGAAAAACAAAGATGAAGAAATATGCAGATTATGAAACCATAATAAGAAGCTACTAGATGAATTCAAGATAATGAAAGAATAATATAAACATCATCAAAGCGAAGAAGAATTAAGGATATTACATGAAGAAACTACCAAAAGACTTAGAGAGTAAACATGTAAAAATATTGAAGAAACAATAGACATGGATAAGGTGAAATTGGATATGTATTCTAGAATTAAAGAACGACATCAAAACTTGGTAAATACTTTCATGGTTTAGCTTGAAAAGGAGAAAGAAGAGAATATTCAAGAGGGTCACAATAATATACTTGAAGAATTTGAACTCCTTATAGAGGATGTACAACCATATATGATGGTATTATCTCCAAGGCCAAAGAATTCAAATACTGAGCAAAAAGGATAGAGGATAACATTATCACTAAAAATAAGACAAATGAAAAAACTTGTTATGTAGAGGGAAGGAAAGGCATCAAATGTGAAACCATATTGACATTTTTATTACCAAGAAATATTTCAAGGAATATAAGAATATCAATATCAACATGATGAAGGAAGATAAGCATATCCATATCAACATTATAAAGGAAGAACATGAAATACTCATCAATATTCATGGAATGAGACATCACCAAATAACTACTAAATAGGATGTTATCAAAGATCAACATTTGCAATTTGTGGATAGGTATATATAGAGATATTGTATTCATTATAGGGAATATGATTTCAGATGTATGAGTGTATTTAGGTATTTGAAGGAGTTTCTCCTGTTATTATCTATATTGGAGTTGTGATCCATGCTCACATTGTTTCACATGGTGTGTACTTCTTATTTTTATATGTTTAGATCATAAGATAACAACTAGTTCAAATTTTATATCTTGATTCACTATGATTTTGAATATATGATGTAAGGAATTTAAGGTTCCTGAATGCTCCTGAAATCAGATTCAAATAGGGTGGTTCAAAATTTTTGCAATTATTATTATTATTATTATTATTAGTTATTTATTTATTTTTCTAGAAGGTTTCAAAGAGTGAAACTTGGACCATATTAAGGAGAAATCATGGGGAACATCTAATTCAAATTTTAGAATTTGGTTCACTATACTTTCAGAGTTATACCTTGTGCAAGTTAGGGTTTGTGAAAGAACTTGAAATCAATTTTAAAATAGGTCAGCATGGTATTTTTTACTATATCATCTTTTCATAAACTTTTCACATTAGGAATATTCAGAGATTTCAGGAGACATACAAAATTACCTTAGGTACAAATTTTATAATTATATTGAGGAATTAGAAACATGGAACACTACACATTTTCTCATTGGAAGAGGCCAAAAATCATCAAGTTTTGGGAAAATTACAATAACTTTAACTTTGGATATCAAAATTTGGTCAAAATTTCAGATCTAGAAGGACTAAAATCTCAGAGATATATCCAGAAAAAATTCAACCATTCAGATATTCTCCAAATTAAGGTTTTAAAGGTGCATAACATACAAGTTCCCTAACTATTGATTAGAATATCTTTCTTTTTTTTTTTCTCTTTTTTTTTTGACTAGAAGTTGTGAGAAAGAGGAATACTATTACTTTCCAACATGTCTCCAAAGAGAGCTACTACACCAATTAAACCTATTGAAGGCTCATCCTTGACTCATGAAGAAAGTGAAGACTTAGAATTTAGGTTATCTCAATTAAAGAAGAAATTTAATGAGATGGATGATAGTATGTTGAAAAAGGTGGATTTATTAGGTTATTAATAAAAAAATGAAAATAGAAATGGAATTGCAGTTAAATGTAGATAAGAAATGAATAAAAAATGAGATAAATGAAAATAAGAATAACATAGAAAGAAAATGAATGAAAATAATGAATAATGCAAAATTTCATCAAGGAAGAAATAAAATAATTACAAAAAATTCTATTAAAAGATCTCCTTAAAGGGGATGTGGAAATCCAAGGAAATCATGAACATAAGAGAAGCATGGTGTTGAGAATCAATCTCACATGGGGAGTATGTTATCATAATTGGAGAGCATAAATATTGAATTGCAAAACCATAATCATGATTTTTCAATCCAAGATCCACATCATTAGGGCTTCAATTCATCATCAAGAAACCACCACATTCCAAAAATTGATGTGAGGAAATTTGATTGTAATGATCCTGTAACATGGATATTTCATATGGAACAATACTTTGATCTACACCAAGTGACATCCTTACAAAAGGTAAATACTGCATCCATGTTTTTAGAACAATATCAACATGTATGGTATGAATGGATTTGTTAAAGAAAAAGGATAATGTTATAGCTTGGTCCATTTTTATAGATGAATTTATAGTACATTATGGGAAATTAAGAGTCATATGTTCTTTAGTCATTTGGAAAATATTTGACAAAAAGGTCTATTTATAGAGCACATTCAACAATTCCAAAAGTTGAGTCTCAAAGTAAAGAATTTTTCAGAGGATAATTTGTTAGACCTATTTATCATAACTTTAAATGAAAGCATACAACATGGGGAATGTCTCTTTGAACCTAAATCTATAGAGCATGCTTTTGGCCTAGAAAGGAAAGTTGAAAGTACACTAGAAAATTGGTCACTAATAACTATAGAGAAAATCATGCTCCCTCTCCTAAACCAACAAGGTTGACTCCTTAACAGATGGATAAAATAAGAGCGAAGGGATTATATTTCAACTATGGTAGAAAATATAGTAAGGGGAATAATTATAGTGAAAATAAATTATTCTACATAGACTATGAAGACAAAGAAGATGAAGAAGTGGAGACTTCACAAGATATAGAACTAGAAGAGACTACTCCAACAATATCTTGTCATGCATTGGTCAACATAAATACTACATAAACCCTCAAGAAAAAAGGATATATCAAAAATCAAAAGGTAACAACATTGATCAATTCAGGTGATATCCATAACTTCATTAATTACAAATTAGAAAAATTTCTTTATTTTTTTATATCAAACACCATAATTTCAAGTAATGATTACAGATGGATGTACCACAAATTATTGAGGGAAGTGATATAATATTAATTTGAATATGGGGGAGTAGTTTTGGTTAGACCCATGATTGCAATCCAAATGGGTGGTGTTGATGTTGTATTAGGGGTCCAATGGTTACAATCATTGGGAACAGTGATGCTTAATTTTCAATATCTTTTCACAAGACTTTTCTTAGAAGGAAAGGAAATTGAGCTTAGAGGTATCCTAGCTTCATCATGAATTCCTTCATGAAGACAAAAAACAAGCTTGAAGGAGCTACAAACTTCAGTGTGTGGAAGATTAGAATTGACCTTGTTATGGAAAGGCATAAGGTCTTGAGTATTATGAAAGAAAAAGTTACTAAACTAGCTAATCAAGCAGGAAAATAAAATTTCCAAGAAGATGGAATCATTTCCATGAGAATCATTGTGGAATATGTTATATATCATTTGATTCCTTCTATTTATGATCATAAATCTTCTAAGGAAATGGATGATGCTCTCATTGGATTTCACTTTGAGGCTCATTTATTGAATATTGGTTGATTGATTGGTCTTTTGGATAGTCAATGAATTGACTTTGACTTTTTTGTTGATGAATTGGATCATTGTATCTCTCTTTTGAACATTTGATGATAATATAATAAGATGAATAATTTGAAAGGGTTTCGTTTGTTTTAAGATCTTCATAGTTCCAAGAAAAGACATTCTTATATTTCTTAAACAAACGTATGAAGGCTAATTTTTCATTTGATGTAAGACCTAGGCCTAGATTGATATTTTGAGGTTATCCTCAAAGAGCTTTTCTTGGGCTTGATGCATAAATACACATGTCTATATCTTGTTTGGAAAGCAGTATTATGGATGTCTTCCTCTTTGATGCGCACCTAATGGTACCTAGACCTCAATTCTATCTTGGATAAGACCACTACTCCATGGAAATATTCGTCCAGACAAAGGTGGGGAGTGGCAATGGTTGTAAGGTTCTCGATAACTTGATTGTTTCTCCTTTTTTGCGTTGACACACATCACATTTAGCTACAAAAGTAAGAATGGCATTTTTCATGCCAGTCCAAAATAAAGAATGACAAGGGCAAGCATAAGTCTTCTGAAAGCCAGAATACCCTGTAGTTGGAGATGAGTGCAACTCTTCCAAAATGCGGGTTTTGAGGGTGGACGTTGGCGATATAACTACTTGATCCTTGTAGCGAATAATATCATCCTTCCAAGAGTAGTTGGTTGATTCATGGATTTATCTTGGCTACTAAATAGAGAAAAATACATGTGTATATTATAGAATTACTTGTGTTATTCAATAGCCTACAATACCTGTAGTAATTACAGATTTACTTGTGTTATTAGATTAACCCGCAGTACCTGTATGAGCACAGATTTACTCAAACTGTTTGGTGATAGAGGTACCCATGTTATACATGGTATGAAACCTCAAAAGCACTTCATTGTTTCTATCTTTCCACCTTCTCTCTCTTCCATATTTCTGTTGGAACATTGTTGCTTAGGATTATGTGTTGTTTACAGCCCTATGTATTGAATTCCACCCTTCGGTCGGAACATTGATGCTTAGGATTCTATTCAGTTTATATCCCTCTGCATTGAATTCCCTCCTTCCTTTCCTCCTCCTCACTTTTCTAAAACTTCAATATAAAGTTTTCTATTGTTGTGTGTCAGCCACCAGAACCAGACATTTCTCTTTGAGGTTGGCCCAATTTATCCCCTGAGCATTTGGATCCATGTATCGTCTTGAGTTTACCTGCATGATAGACTATTGAACCAATCCATCTTTATAATATTTTTAACTACATGACAATTGGAGTGCAACAAAAAACTCACTCATAATCTTCCATGAACTCCTCTCTTTAAGATGTCCTAGGCACTGGTCTACAATCAACCTAGAGGTTGTCTCTAGGAGGCTTTTCATGTCCCCTGAAGCACTCGTGTTGTAGGTGTTGCTAAAAGCGACAAAATATTTCTGGCGTCGTTGTCAGGGAACGGATTAGAATATTTTTCCCTAGCTGCGACAAATTTTTTTATGTTCCCTCTGTTAGGTGAGCAAGGGAAGTGTGGGTTGCAGATCTCTCACCTCATTGTTTCATTTTATGGTAAACATCCTAGCAACTCCAATGTCCATATCTCTGTTTTATCATCATGGCTTTCAAGCAGCGCCATACTCGCTCTGATGCAAGAGCAGCCGAAAACTTTCCCTTCCTTTGAACCTGAAATCACTCATCTAGGAAGGATTTCGAAATGGCCATTCCTGAATTCCTGGTCAACAAATTTGCCCCACTGGATTTTTCTTCTATTGCTAGTTATTCCAATCATGCCCCTTTGTTTCATGAATGGTATGCTTATTTTCCTAGATTCAGTGGAAGCACAGATAGAAAACCTGACCAGCGCCTCAAAGAATTTCATGAATGCATGGAAAAACAGGGTATTTTTCTTGAATATGTACAAATGAAGTTGTTCAAGTATTCTTTAAATGAGGATGCTAGAGTTTGGTACAAAACAATACCTTGTGGCAGCATATCTTCCTTAAGAAGTTTTCATATAGCATTCAATCACTATTGGAAAAGACCATATCCATTGAATGCTCTATTTGAAGATTGTTGTGCACATTTTAATGATGAAGACATTCATGAGGTCGATGACCCTGTTGAAGATGTTTGTGGAGGTCCACTCCAAGAAAACATCTACTCGCATCAAGAAGCATCACCAAATGAATAAGAAAGAGATGAAGGAAACATCATCGAGGTACAAATAAACCCTCAGAGGTGTTATTTGGCCAAATTCGATGTTTCTCCTTCCTATGATGAATATGATTCTGATGGAGAGTCAAGTGATGTAGAGCCACAATGCTCCCAGTCATGGGAAGCTGCATAAGAAGAGGAGGCTCACCAGGAGGTCAACAAAAAGGCTCCAGTTTACAATGCACATCCTTCACCTCAAGAACATGATCAAGAACCTCCTTCGATTTATGATCCATATTATTTAGAGGAGGATGAGATGGTTGCGGAAGTTCAGAAGGAATTGTTTATCAGCAAGTGAGGAGAAAGGTCTCAACAACAAGTTTTCCAAGAAGAGCCCAAAGTTGAAGGACCACAGAGTGTCTGTGATTACTTGTAGAAAGGCTCCTGCCAATAATTCTCTATAGACCCTTCAGTCTATGACCCTTACAACTCAAAAAATGAAGATTCTATTGTAGATTCCCAAGAGGGTTGGCCCATTGACAAATGGGTAGCAAAAGATCAGCAACGAGCTTTCCTTGAAAAATATAAGGTTGAGGAGGTGAACAGAGTTTGTGGCTGCCTTGACCAAGAAGATATTGGTTAGCAGATTGTTTATGAAAAAGAGGCAGCCACAAATTTTTATTGTCAGTTATAAGACCCTGTAGTTGATTACATGACCACATTCTTAGGTTAGCAGCAGAGGTTATTCCTCAAGTATGCATCAAATTCTTTGTTTGAAGATTTTTTATGGTGCATGCTTATTTAAATTTTTAACTTTTGCAACATGAAGAAATTAGGTCCAGCACCCAAATGTTGGCCTGACTCCATTGGAGGGTTGAACTCACTTAGGTGAATTGAGCCCTATGCATAGTTAGGAATGTATATAAATAAACTCACTAGCTGAGCATTTACTTTCCAGTTGTTAGAATTTTTATTTCTGCATTTTAGTTTGATGGGGAAAGTACCCCCAGCAGATAGAGTACCATGGGGATTGGACATTATTATATGACTCTAGTTTCAAGGATTTCAAAGGAAAATTGATGACCCCAGCAGATAGAGTACCATGGGGATTGGACATTATTATATGACTCTAGTTTCAAGGATTTCAAAGGAAAATTGATGACAAGATGGTTAGAATCATACCTGATAAGGAAATGTCATAACAATGGAACTGTTCAAATCAAGATCATTGATGAGGAAGGGATTCTCTTGCTTGTCAATGGCTACAAGTTGAAGGTATACAAAAAAAAAATGTCTAAGGAAGAATTCATCAGCACAATCAATAGAGAGGTCAATGTGATTGGAAGTGTCATAGCTTCCACAGTCCACAACATTTCTCGATAATTTAAAAAAAAAGAAGAGAAAATAAAGAAAATAAAAGGCACGGATGAAAACCTTTATGAGGCATCTGAGGCCAACTCTCGGGTTGAAATCTTTTTGAGGCACCCCAAGAGTAAAGAAAAAGAGAAGAAAAATAATAAAGATCCTTGGGTGAAAGCCTCTCTTGAGGCACCTAAGGCAGGTATACAGGTTGAAAACCTCTCCTGAGGCAGCTTGTGTGTTTCAATAAATATATATATATATATAATATATATAATATATATATATAATATATATATATAATATATATATATATATAGTATATATTATATATATATATATATATATAATATATATAAGAAAAAAAAAACATGTTTATTATTTTTTGGTCATTTTGCAGGATTGAAGACAGTGGCAAATTCCATAGCTATAAGGCCAACATCCTCAAGATTATCTTTGTTTCTCCCTCCATCCACTTGATATCCACCATCCAAACTCATTTGATCACCCCTCTCCGGCATCCCATTAGCTCAAAATTCAAGTTTCACCCCCTCTCTAGATTTCTACAGGAAGGACCTGTAATTGCTATAGGAAGATCCTCTAGTGCTACAGGAGGGCTCTGAAAACCTACAAGAGGGAGATCTAAATGAATGGACCACCCAACATGACCTTGCAAAGGATGAAAAAGGTTCCCCAACCATGGTCCACCATCCATCCATCACTCATCCATCCAAGTTCATAAAAAAAATTATATTTTTCACTGAAATCCCTCCACTTTGTCTTACCCCAGTTAAAAAATTCTTGGAAAACACACAGAGCACATCCTCTCGATTTCCACAAATCTACACCACTCCCTCAAAATCCTAGCATTTCCCTCAAGACATTTTACATCCTCTCTCACCACCCCCATGCAGCATGAATACCCTAGAAGAAAAGAAAAGGACCGCTATAAGAAGAGAACCTCCTCTCGTAGCAGCCTATGCATACCATACAGAAAGAAATAATCTTGTTTTCTCTCATCGATAGGGGGGTGATAAAAACTCATAAGGCACTCTGCAGTATCCATACCACTCCTAGCAGGACTCTCCACCAGTAGTAGCAGCTTGGACATCAATAAGGTACTTGCACAAATAGCAACAACAACAATCAAATATCATGAGGAGCAAAGAAGATATACACAGGGAAGAAAAAAACACATCAAGTCAACTCCCTTGATGACAATAAAAAGGTCCAGCTCCAACATACACATCCTTGCATCAATTGATCATGAGGTAGGCACATGTATGGAAAAATCTCATCTCCTCACTATGTGTAAATAACTCAAAATGTGTAAATTTTGAGAGGAGGTGTTTTAATAAGCTCGAGGTGGCCAGTCAACTTTGGCCACCCTTAGCGTGATGGTAAGCACCCATGCCACGTGGATGTGTCACATTATTCGAGTTAGAATCACAAAGAGTGGGTGGTGATTATGAAGGAGGGAATAATTACTCCAAGTGGGGACAACGGTGCAAAAGAGGAAACCTCGTGTGTTTGTCAGGTCATCACAACGCTCCAAGGCTAAGCCAAAAATGGCATATTATGTACCGAGGCTCGAATTATTTTTCATTTACGCTCATTTCAAAAATAGTTAAGGCGAGTATGAGCTTGGGGTGCCATCGAGGAGTTTTGAACCTTGTTTTTCCATTTCTATAGGAGGAAGTTTCAGGAAAGCCTACAATTGCTACAGGAAGGTTGAGCGACTGCGACAAGAAGACTAAAAGGGTGAAGGAATGCTACAAAGGGTCGAACTGGTCTCCAATTTATTATCTTTATCCCAGGCCATGTGGTAAAAAGTAAGTGCATCCTCTCCTTCATCCATCCATAACATGTATGTTGGTGCACTTTAAATTCTACAAGAAGTAGAAGGAAAATTGTGAAATTGAAAGATCTTTTCGAGTTATAGATTAGAGGGAATGTAGGCAATTATCATCAACCAAAGATTTCAACCCACTATTGTCATTGAATTACACATCAAAGCTATTACAGGAAGTATCTCTCCTTCACTTAGCTGAAAACATAGAGAAGAGATGGGGGGAGGAATTAACAGAAGGGAGCCCTCAGACACTAAAAAAATCCATCTCCACCCCCTTGTGGTAGAAACTTTTAGAAGACACCAGCGGCTATGATTCTTTGAATTTTTGAAGGGATATGTTGATGGAATTACATTTGAATTTTCCATAGCCCTGAACTCACAAACAAAGGTCAGTGCCACCATTGTGGTGAGGGGATTAGTTATTTCACTCAGCCCTAAGCTAATTAGCAGAGTGACAACCCTACCCCTAGGGATCAAATGTGGCAGAGAAGAAAAAACCGTCAGCGCACTGTTAAAAAAACTTCTTCACTGCCAATAAAAAACCTATCGAAGACAAGAATGGATTTAGGAGGGAAAGCATACCCTATCATTGGGATGAGGTGGCCTACCATATCCTAAAATAAATCTCTTGTGAAGGAAGGCTGAGTGTGGTCTATGGCTACCATTTTAGATTACTTCATGAACTCAGGGTTTAAGCAGAATTGCCCCTGGCTCAAAGACTCATTGTACCATACTTCTTCCTACAGTCCATCAGGGACATGAGTCAAAAAGTGGGAGAGGGAAAAGACCAACACTTAGGTCACCATGGCCTCATTAAACCGATAGTGTTGGATATGTTGAACAAACTAAGAATCCCGGACCTTTAGTCCAAATTCATAGACATGGATAGAGATACATTCATTGACACACGGACCCTCACATTAGGTGAGACCCCAGCCTCTAATGTCGGAGGAAGAGAGAAGGAAGAAGAAGAAGAGGGGGCAAAGGCAAAAGAGGAAAGAGAAACAAATGCAGAGAGAACAGAGGAAGAACCAGAGGTTGAGGTAGAAAAAGAGAGATGAAGAGGAAGAAGGAGATCAACAAGAAAAACCAAGCCCTAAGAAAGCTATTGAGCCTAGAGAAGCAAAGGTATCCCCATAGCAAACAAGTTTGTCTCCAGGACCCATTCAAAAAGAGGTAGCTGCAACTTTAGCTACCTTGAGCACCCCAGTCAAACCCAAAAAGAAGAGGCAAAGGCAAGTTCCCCTCTACTTTAAGACCAGGAAGAGCACCGAGATCAAGCAAGGAAGGTCTCAAATTCCCACAAAGGCCCCTATCACAATTGAAGAGTCCCCAAGTAAGAAAGAGGAGGTGGGGTCCACTGAAAGAAAAATTGAAGAGGTCACCTCTCCAAAAGCCATAACAAAGACTCCTATAGCATATGTAAGGAGGCCCACCATTAGATCAACCTCTTTCAAACAACCCAAGACACCTACCACCCTCCAACAAAAAGAAAGGGGAGGCTACAGGAAGGGAAAAACACGCTATATGAAAACAAAGTGTGCTATAGGAAAAACAGAGTATGCTACAAGAGGAACAAAGGATGCTACAAGAGGAGTAGAATGAGCAACAAGAGGAGCAAAAGGTGACACAACAACTACAGGAGGGAGCAAAATGTACAACCAAAATAAACTTTATAAGAACCAATAGGATTCAAAATGATTATCTCAACCATGGGGGATGACTCACAATTTTCGGAGTAAAAAAGTAAAAAAATTAAAAAATAATAAAACAATAAAACTATTTTTTCAACTCGTATTTTCAACTTATCTCCCTAAGGTTTTACTCAAATTTCGAGCGGTAGTACTCGTTGGATGCAAAATTTAATTCATCATCCAAAGGGTATCCATGTTGCATACTTTCGATGGACCCAACAAGAGTTTCCTCACAAAATTTCAGTAAAACCATAGGGAGATAAGTTGAAAATGCAAGTTGAAAATATAGTTTTTTTCCCTCTAAAATTTGATGATGTAATCTAATATTATTTTATTATTTCCACTATTATTTTATAATTTCCTTAGGAGTCCCATTTTAAACCTCAAAATTCCCCTAATGTGTTTGAAAAAGATTTCTCAGAGCTCCAGGAGCCTAGTGCACAACCTAGTTTGAGCTCCTATTATAAAATAATTGGAGGGAGAGTTATTCCCAAAAATTTGCAGTCCTATTTTTCTTTGAACTAGAAGCAGAAAGAGGAAAAACCCACAAATGGATGAAAATTTCTAAGTCTAAAAAGGTGGAAGATGTGGGCCTCATGGAAGAAAAGGTCCTTGAAATGGATGAATAATTAAATGAGCTAAAAGAGAAAGAGTCCACGATGAGGGCGCAGCTACAGTCTGAAAATACATGGTTGAGGGAGAAGTTGCAGGAGAAGGAAACTCAAGTGGCCATAATGGAAAGCCTCTCCATGGAGGCATTACAGTGCAGACAACCATCCAAGTCTTATGCACTCTTTCTCAAAGAGCACTGGATGCAATTCCAAATCAAGACCCTAGCACAACATGGATCTATGCCATTTCAAGATTACAAACAATTCATTGAATTATGTGACCAAAGTAGCATAGAAGACAAAGCAAAATTGACCGAGTTCTACATGCATAACCTCATCTTCACTGATATGAATATTTGGGATCTCAATGCAAAGTTGGCGGATATGCAACTGATGGCCCTAACATCTTGGATGACTCATGAGGAGGCAAGAGTTGAGGAACTAAAGAGAGTCACGACAAAGGAAGGAAAGGAACCACTATATATCAGGGCAGAGTAGATAAGCCCAATGGTTGTCATTAGCAATCATAGCATCATATCCAATGATGTTGACCTAGCACCCAAATACCTTGCCACCCAAGAGAAAGATATCTCACATTTTGAAGACAGACTTAGGCTATTAGGGACAGAAAGCCAGCAAGCTTGTCAGAGGAGATGGAATACCTTACCCCACAATCTCCAAATCAGGAAGTATCACTCTCGTGAAAGGTTCAAGAATGCATTGGAAAGGACACTCCTATATAAAAGACTCATGCAAAGATTAAAAGTCAATTGGATTGGACTCAATCTCAGTCCACCCTCGCTGCTAGGCCTACAGGAAGGAAGAAATGAAGCAGAGGAGAGGAAGGAGTGGATAGAAATAGAAAAGAATGCATGCTTCTATCCTCAAGAAGGCATAGCATCTGAGGAGCCTTGGGATGCCAGAGAGGCCACCAAGGCCATGAAGGAGATGGACATAAATGACTAAGTTTCTAAGAGGAAGAGCAACAGTTTCAGCAGGGGTGATGATGAAGCTCATCAATAAGTATATCATAAGGGTCATAATGCCATCCTCCATCTTTAGAACTATCTCTTTCTCACATTTATTTACAATTTTTGTTATATTATGCTTAGTGAGAGGGGTGAATGATGTTTTACTATGTCATGTGGCCTAATATGGTTTAAATGAAAGAAATGGAGCAATTTTGACATAATTTCAATGCAAGAGCTCAAAGTAGACAACATGGAGAGATTCTAAGATGTTGTCAACCTCCTTAACTCCCTCAATCAGCTAAAATCACCACTTTCTCTCTCATCAACTCAAGGTCATTGGCAGCCAGGCAAGTGCAATTCAAGGAGATCTAGATCCACCTTTCTTAAGTTTTGGGAGACAAACATCCCTATTTTCTAGGGAGTCATTGGTAGCTACCCTCTTGTATAAATAAATATGTCAAGGAACTCATTAGGATTTGAACTTTGCTTTCTGCCAAGAGGTTATTGAGTGTAAGCACTTGATACTGTTAGTTTTTACTTGCTATGTGATGTATTTGACATTGATTCAATGATAATGAGAATTTTTGTATTCATCCATCACTGAGTTACTTTTAGAGGGTTGAGGCTCTTGGGTTTGGGCCCAACCTTAGTGGCTTAGGTGCCTCTTATGTATTGGTATTTCTTTTTAGCTTAGAATGTTTGTTAGTTTCCAGCTTTATATTAGAATATAATTCCTCAAAATGCATATGATTGCTACCTCTATCTCATCTCTCATGGGAGCATGAATAGAGAAATCTACAATCACCTCCCAAAAATGTTATGTTTATGATTTCTTGGAATATATTAGTTATCTTGTTTTGCATAGGTTTGTTGTAGCTTAGCGGTTGATTAATTGCCTAGATAAAAGTTTTTTGGCATAAATTAGATAGTGTTTAAATTCAACTCATATTTTCCACCATTGGTTATGTTATTTTGTAAATGATAAGAAAACATATACTTGTGATGTTGCAGGATTGTTGGATCTGTAGGCAAGGGTTCTTTCACCATCTCCATCCATGACTTCTTCACCCTCTCTAATGAATCCCAAATGTTGTTATTAAGCTCCTTCTCTTAGGTCACCGTGAGCAGCCCTCTTAGTCCAAAACATCCATTCCTAAGGTGTTGAACTTGGCTAGGGTTGTTGGCCACTTTTCATCCATCTACCACAACCTCCATCCATCTTGCCATACCTTGATCTCATCATTCTTACCTTCCAAACCCTCTTGGCAACCTTCCTGTATCATTACAAGCCTTCCTGTAGCATGCCTGTAGCAGCCTATTTTACCCCTTGTTTTGACCTGTGAAGCAAGTTTGACTTATTTTAGTAGTAGGTTGACCCCCAGCTTGGACTCCATGATCAAGGGAAGCACCTAGGTTATTCCAAGCATCCTTTTTCCTTCACTGCAAGATAGAATAACATTAGCTTCTTTATCACAAGTTTAGCACAAGTAGAGCATTAATTTATATGCAAGTGTGAACTAGATATATGATGCATGAAATCTTGAGTTATGATTTGGTAGGATAATTTCATGTTTATAAGTGAATTTGATAGCTAGATGGTTGATTGCAAAATAGTGTAGTTTCCTTTTTGCCGGTAGTATAGCTCTTGTGTTCTTTCATAGATTAATTCAGTAGCATCTACAAGTTGGTAGTATCTACAAGTTAGGAGTTGGAAATCATTTACCTTTGACATTAGAGCTAGCCTCTGAATTGCACTTTCAGAAGTTAATTACCCCTAATTCAGTAGAAGAATGGTCTTGGAGCACTATTGATCAAATGTCCTAGTTAAAGGTGGGATGAGTAGAATTCCATCTATTGTGTATATAGCATTGTCACCTCAAAGTTTGAATGAACCCCGGGTTGATAAATAGAGTTGAGGATCCCTTAGGAATTGCAGCACTCTTGGTGCAATACCAAGAGCTAAGAAGGATGAAAAAAGGAAGAAAAGAGTGAAGTTTCTTGGGGAATCTCTCTCTCTCTCATGTGTGAAGTTGGGGTTTATGAAAAATTGTAGTTGCAGAAGGCTGAAATTATAGGGCCGAAATGTTGGAAACAGTTGCAGGGGCCGAAATTTTGTGATGAAGTTGTAGTAGGCCAAAGATTGGAAGCTACCTTGGAGAAGATCTTGCTGGGGGCTGACTTGGTTCTTGGTAGTGTTGTTGGCTTTGGTCTTTAGGTCTTGGAAATCCCTTTGTAAGCATATTATAAACAAGAAGAGAAGCATTTTCCGGGTTTTTCCCTTGGAGGGATTTTGCCCTGGCCTGGAGCCTATATCTTCTGTACTTTGTCATCTTGTGATCTTCATTGCTTTGGTAATTGATTGATAAAAAAATATCTAATAAAGGAATAAAAGGCCAACACAAATCACAAGTAATTATCAAGTTAAGGAAAATCATTTAAATACATAAGTCTTTTGATTTTCCAACATGGGACTAGTGCTAAGGTGCCAAAAGGAGACTGAAGATCACATCTTTGTTGGCACTATGGCAAGGTTTATAAGGAAGGGTTTCAAGGTTCTTGGAAATATCACTACGTCTATCAAGGATTTTCTAGGAATCGTGATGTGATTTCCGCCTAAAACTATTCTCAAAAATTTTGATATGGATCACAAAAGCTTAAATTCAATAAAGGATCTTCTATTGAAGATCATCTCCAAGCTCACAAAAGTAGTATATCGAAGCTTGTTTGCCACTTTATTTGACATTTCTAGGATGAGAAGGGTTATTAACAATGGTGTCCCCATACATATTATGAGAGAATGCAATCAAATTCAAACCCTATCTAAGGAAGCTCATCTCATTCAATCAGACTTGGAGACAGTAAGAGCTATGTAGTGAAAGGCATTGGATCTACATCATTGGAGCTCGAGTAAGGTGGAAGCATTCACCTCAACAACATTGTATATGTTCTAGGTTTGAATAAAAGTTTACTTTCTATCTCTTGCCTAGAGGATAAGGGTGATAGAGTTGCTTTGTTGATTGAAAGGTTTTGGTTTGGGGTAAGTGCTCTAGAATTAATGATGCTAGGGTAATTGGGATTCGTGAGGGAACAGTGTGTAAATTTTATAAACCTCTATCTCATGCCCTAGTCCACTTGGATGTGAGTCTTTCTGAACTATGGCATAGAAGGTATGGACACCTTCATTATAAGATTTTTCCATCTCTAATTCAAATGGTCAATGGCATCCCCGAATTGAAGGAAGAACATGAAGGGACCTGTAAGGGATGTGCTCTAAGCAAGAATGTAAAGAAGCCATTTGCAAGAAGTGATTCCATATCTAAGGAAGTTTTGGATCTCATACATTCATATATATGTGGACCTATGGAAGTCAAGTCTCTTGGTGGGCATCAGTATTATGTAACCTTCATTAATGATTTCTCAAGGAAGATTTGGTTATAACTTCTTAGGTACAAGGATGAGGTATTCGAGGTCTTTGAAGAGTTCAAGAATGAAGTGGAGAATCTAACTGAGAGAAAGATTAAGACTTTGAGGCCAAAAAATGGTCGAGAATACTCCTCCAAAGAGTTGATAGCTTTCTGCAAGGAAGCTAGGATTGAGAGGGAGCTTATCATTCCCTATAATATTGAACATAATGGTGTCGCTGAAAGAAAGAATAGAACTATTGAAGAATGTGTCAAGGCCATGCTACATGATCAAGATCTCCCTCAATTCCTACGGGGAGAAGCTTGTATTACAATTGTTTACTTGCAAAACCGAAGTCCTCATAGGATCCTCAACAACATGATTCCAGAAGAAGCATTTATGGGAAAGAAGCCAAGTGTGGATCACCTTCGAATATTTGGGTGTCCTATGTATATTCATATATCCAAGGAAAAGAGAAAGAAGTTGGATCCTACAAGTCTAAAGGATTTGAAATACATTAGAGAGAGATTCATGCCTGTGGATTGAAGAAAACTATGTATGGCTAAAAGCAAGCATGTAGAGCTTGGTATGCAAGTGTCGGATGCATACCTATTGAGACTTGGTTTTACCAAGAGTGCAGATCCTAACCTATATATCAGGGTGGTCCAAGGTAAACCAATTATCATACTCTTGTATGTGGATGATCTACTAGTGACTTGCGTAGAACATCAAATTCAAGAATGCAAGAAGTAGTTAGTAGTCGAGTTCGATATGAAGGATCTTGGGATTATGCATTATTTCTTTGAACTAGAAGTGTGGTAGAAGTTAGGTGAGAGATATCTTGGTCAAGGTAAATATGTGATCAATATACTTTAGAAGTTTAGCATGACGGATAGCAAGCCTACGATGACTCATATGATTACAAATTTAAAGAAGTTGAGTTCAAAGTCTAGTCCAGTGGATCCTACTTGCTACAGATAGTTGATTAGGTCTTTAATGTATCTAGTAAATTCAAGACCGAAAATTTCATTTATAGTAAATTCCTTAAGTCAGTTTCAGAAGGAGCCAAAACATGATCATTGGGTTGCAGTGAAGCATATCCTAAGATATTTGTGTGGAACCATACATCACTGCCTTTGGTATACTAGTAATGATGTTAGGCCCCTATACTACCAGTGTAACCCTTATTGTTATTAGTACAACCCACTTATTATATTGATGTACCCACATAGTGCCCATATTATTACTATTG
>APFE030426612.1:355352-380621 GCA_000404065.3 Pinus taeda | reverse complement strand
AATTGTTCATTTATGTAATGTAAAGGAGGTTGCCCCCTCGAAGAGGCTGAATTCTAAGGCGTTGATCTATCTTTTCTATCTTTTCTTGAGCTGGTTTCATAACAAATGAAGTCCATCTCATGGGATATATAAAGTCAGATTGGGGTGGCAGAGAGACAGATGAGAGAGGCACAACAGGTGGATGCTTCAACCTAGGGTATTCCATGGTCTCATTGATGAGCATAAAGTACGATACAATTGCTTTGAGTAGTAGTGTTGAAGCTGAATATGTTGTTGCACACTGTTGAAGTTTCTGAGTTTACTTAGTTAGAAACTGTTAAAATTGGCAACTAGGGCCAAACTCCATGTGGGTCATTTTATTCATGGCTGATAATATTTTTATTAGATTCCTCTCGTCGAGAGGTGTAGGATTGATCTGAGGATCATCTGATTCCGATAAGTATTTATGGAGATATGAATTTATTTTGATTATGGAATAATTATCAAGCCGACCTACAACTCATGTAGCTCAAAAGCCCAAACAGTTGCATCTATTCAATCATCAACATTTGTGTATAAATACAGGCGGTCTTTTCATCATTTGGACACACTCTCTCATCACATCTTTCTCTCTCCTGTGCAGAAAAGAGGCTCTTCTCCTACTGCGTAGAATGAAACTCTTCTCTCACATGTGTTGAAGGAAGGACGTCGATTTAGGGCTGCAACTGCAGATCAGAATTTTGACCAGCGTTGACCATCTTTCTCCCTCTCTGAACTGCGCTATAGGTGCATTTGACTCTCCTTAGAAGGCCACATTTTTTGGTGAAGGAATCAAGCCGATTCGATGGTCGGTTTGCAAGATATTGATTGCCCTAGTATTCGATCATCAACATTTGTGTATAAATACAGACAGCCTTTTCCTCATTTGGACACACTCTCTCATGACATCTCTCTCCCTCCTACGCAGAAAAGAGGCTCTTCTCCTACTACATAGAAAGAGACTCTTCTCTCACGTGTGGAAGGAAGGTCGCCGATTTAGGGCTGCAACTCTAGATCAGAAGTTTGACCAGCGTTGACCATCTTTCTCCCTCTCTGAACTGCGTTGTAGGTGCATTTGACTCTCCTTAGAAGGTCGCATTTTTTGGTGAAGGAATCAAGCCGATCCGATGGTCGGTTTGCAAGATATTGATTGCCCTAGTTTAGAGCTGATGCCGATGATGCTGATGTCGGTGATGTTGATGATGCTGATGTCGGTGATGCCGATGATGCTGACGCTGATGATGCCGGTGATGCTGATGATGCTGATGCCGATGATATCAGTGATGCCGATGATATTGGTGATGCCGATGATGTTGATGTCGATGATTCCGATGATACTAATGTCAGTGATGCCGCTGATGCTGATGTCGCTGATCTAGGGTTTGCTGTTGCTATAAATTAGATTTTTGTATTATTTCTCTCTGTTGAATTATTGAAGATAAAAAGAAGATTTGATCAAAGGGTTTCCCCACATTGGGGTTTGTCAATGGCTAGCCGCCACTTCTTGTGTCTCTTGTCTTGGCTTGTTTTCTATCAATCGTTTAATGCTCTATCTGCACTTTACTTTATGTACATGTGATTGCTAATTTGTGGATAATAATAAGAAAGATAAGTAAACTGCTCTAAGCATAGAACATACCATAACTTAGCATGGTGTCTGAGCCCAAGTGAAGACAAAGCCTGAGCAAGAGCAAGAGCAATCACTAAAGAGAAGATTGGAAAGGCTATCTTAAAAGAACTATGGGGTCCTCAACACTCTTCCCTGCCAAAGACAAGCTCCGTCAGAAAGTTGACTATCACGGATGGAAAATGTCTATCGATCTAACCTTAGAAGATCAAGGAGTGTTGGACCATGTGAGAGGCAATGTTGTTGAGCCTCCATCAAATACACCCGCTGCTGCCAGGAACAAATGGAAAACTGGCGAAATAAAAAAGAAAGGCTGGACCTAAAGGTGGAAGAAAAGGACGATGTTACATTTGCAATAAAGCAGGTCACTATGCAAGGGAGTGCCCTGATAGAAACAACTCACACCAGAATGATGATCAAAATCCCTCTCATGGCAATCAAAGGAATGGAAAATTCAATAGAAAAGGTAAAAGGAGTGTTGGAAATCAAGGAAGAGGACAACCATTCAAGTAGGCTAGAAATTCTAGGAATGAATCCGACATTGTTGAAAATAAGCAGGATGAATATTATCTACTAGCTGCTCTATCTACCTCTGCTCCTTCGGACTCAATGGGAATTTGGCTCATTGATAGTGGTGCCTCAAGGCACTTCACGGGTTACAAAGAAGTTCTCCATAATCTGATAGAGCAAGAAACTAACTTCGAAATTGTCCTTGGAGATAATATGAAATATCACATGAAAGGTGTAGACAATGTCTCTCTTAAATTGAATCAAGGTAATACGATCCACTTAGAGGATGTATTATATGTACCTGACCTCAAAAAGAACCTGGTGTCCATCTCAACAATGGAAGACAAAGGCTACAAGGTAACCTTCAGTGGTAGCAAGGTACGTATATGGAAAAATAATGTTAAAGATGCCTTCACTCTTGGGTTTCGAGTTGATTCATTATATCAGGTCGGTGGAAGTCTGCTAGGTGTCATGTCTTGTGACACATCTCTTCAGTTCGAACTTTGGCATCGGAGGTTTGCCCACCTTCATTATAAAGCTCTACCCCATGTAAGACAAATGATGACAAGGATGCTTGAATTCCGTGTAGAGAAAGAAGGTGTATGTTCAGGATGTGCCGAAGGAAAGCTCAAAAAAGGACCATTCCCCTCAAGCCCAAGCAAGACCTCTGATATATTACAGTTGGTTCAATCAAACATATCTGAGGCTGGCATTAAGACGGAGACTACTACACCATATACTCCTAAGCAGAATGGTGTGGCGGAAAGGAAGAATCATACGATTGTGGAAGTTGTCTGTGCCATGCTCCATGATCAAAGATTTCCAAAGATTCTATGGGCAGATGATGTAACAATGCCCGATGTGGAGGAACCCATGGATCCGATTGAGCCTCCTCCACATGAGCCTTCCTCCACATGAGCCTACTTGATGATGTTGAAGGACATGCTGCACCCCGAGGAACCTTTCGTGAAAGTAAGAAACCTAACAGGTATTAGGGATACATGACCATCATGAGCACGATCATACAAAATGAGCCTTCATCATTCTCAAATGCCATCAACCATCAAGTATGGAAGGATGTTATGACTGAAGAATATGAGTCTATTATGAAGAATGATGTCTGGGAAGTATTTCCCAGACCCCAGGATAAGACAATTGTCACTTCTAAATGGCTTTACAAGATAAAGCATGCAGCAGATGGAAGTACGAAAAGTATAAGGCTCGTTTTGTTGCTCGTGGTTTCTCCCAAAAGGAAGGTACAGACTAGGACGAGATATTTGCACCTGTTGCCAGATATATCACCATTCGTTCGATCATAGTCCTTGCGGCTTCACAAGGACGGAACCTACATCAGATGGATGTCAAGACCGCGTTCTTGCATGGTTCGATCAAAGAAGAGGTCTACGTGGAGCAACCCGAAGGACTTGAGATTTATGATCGAAAATCTCATGTATGCAGGTTGAAGAAAGCTCTCTATGCGCTGAAGCAAGCACCACGAGCATGGTATGAGAGGATTGATAGCTACTTGATGAAGCTAGGATTCACTAGGAGTGAAGCCAATCCTAACCTTTACCTTAAGGTTGAAGATGACAAACCTCTCATACTAGTGTTGTATGTGGATAATCTCTTCCTAACAGGTGCGAAACCCTCTCATTCACAAATGCAAGAGGGAGTTGGCTTCTGAATTTGAAATGAAGGACCTAGGATTGATGCACTATTTCCTAGGACTTGAAGTATGGCAGAAGCCAGGGGAAATTTTCCTATCTCAAGGAAAATATGTGGTGAAGATATTGGAAAGATTCGGTATGGTGGACTGCAAGCCTGTAACTACCCCAATGGAGCTTGACTTCAAAAAGTTAAGCAGTAGTGTTGTTGGACCTATTTTGCGAAATTCCACCGAGTATCGTCAACTCGTTGGATCATTAATGTTCTTAGTGAACTCCCGTCCAGACATATGCTTTGCAGTCAACACATTGAGTCAACATATGGTTGAACCTCACCACATACATTGGATTGGTGCCAAGAATCTGTTGAGATATCTTCGTGGCACAATCACTTATGGGTTAAGATACACTGTTGGAGATGTGAGACTACTTGCATATACTGATGTTGATTGGGTAGGTAGTGTGGTGGACCATAAGAGCACTTCCGGGTGTTCTTTCACCTTGGAATCTGCTTCGATATCCTGGATGAGCAGGAAGCAGAAGTCCGTGGCTTTGAGCACCGTCGACGCAGAGTATATTGTTGTTAGCATGGCCTCCTGTAAGGTAGTTTGGTTGTGAAAGCTCTTCAATGAGCTGCTTGGATTTACATTGGATACCATTGTGATCCTATGTGACAACCAGAGTGGGATTCGTTTGTCAGAGAATCTCGTATTTCATGATTGCTCCAAGCATGTCGACATCAGGTACCACTATACTCGAGATATGGTGCAGCGAGAAGTAATAAGGCTCCAACATATCGGTACAGATTAACAAGTCGTGGACATTCTGACAAAGCCCCTAGGGAAAGTCAAATTCCTAACTTTCCGAGAACAACTTGGTGTTGTTCAAAAACCCTCTGATGAGGGTCCTGTATGATGCAATAAGCTCTAGGAGCTCCAGGGGGGTGCGAGGTACTTCTTGGAGTGACATATGACCCCAGGGTGATTCACCATCCCCTGGTGGTATACATGTACACCCCGTGGCGACTATGTAGCAGGATGATTGGTTCTCCTGTGAGGTCTGGACGATGTGTTCTCCATGACGACTATGTAGCAGGATGATTGGTTCTCCTATGAGGTCTAGATGATGTGTTCTCTGTGACGACTATGTAGCAAGATGATTAGTTCTCCTGTGAGGCCTGGATGATGTGTTCTCCATGGCGTTTATGTAGCAAGATGATTAGTTCTCCTGTGAGGACAGGATTGATTAAGTTCTCCTATCAAGGCATCCTACCCATGCAGTCTGGGACTCATGGGAAGTACCTCTCATCCGATCAACGAGAAGGGAAATGAGGATAGGGACCATAGTAGTACCGATGGATGCATCGTTATATGCACTGTACTCCCTATGCTAGGATGACCTTCATTGATCTGGGATCAATGATACTAGTCTGGGACCAGTTGTAGGAGATGTACCCACTATGACGCTAACTTAGGGTCAGTTGACACTGGTCTGGGACGAGTGGTACATACTCTGAGATTGACTTCGAGTCAGTGGAGGACTGGTTTGGGACCAGTGAGAGTGGTACATACTATGACACTGACTTTGGGTCGGTTAGTACTGGTCTGGGACCAGTGGTACACTCTCTGAGACTAATGATACTAGTCTGGGACCAGTAGTAGGAGTGGTACCCATTATGACACTGACTTTGGGTCAATTGAGACTGGTCTAGGACCAGTGGTACACACTCTAACATTGACTTTGAGTCAGTGAAGGATGATACTGGTCTGGGACCAGTGGTAGGAGTTGTACCCACTATGACGCTGACTTCGGGTTGGTTGAGACTAGTCTAGGACCAGTGGTACACATTCTGAGACTGACTTTGAGTCAGTATGATACATCCTTGATCATTTCTTCTTTTTCATAATTCGGACAAAGCAGAGCAAAACATAACAAAGCAGAGCAGAGCAAATCAGCACAGAACAAAGCAGAGCAGGCAGGATAGAGCAGAGCAAGGCAGGGGTCAAGTTATACAGGGCAGTGCATTTGATAGATGAATAGTAGCGACTGACAGACAGATTGTAGATGGAGTTCTCCCTAGTTGAGAGGGAGTGTTAAAATTGGCAACTAGGGCCAAACTCCATGTGGGTCATCTTATTCATGGCTGATAATATTTTTATTAGATTCGTGTTGTCGAGAGGTGTAGGATTGATCCAAAGATCATCCGATTCCGATAAGTATTTATGGAGATATGATTTTATTTTGATTATGGAATAATTATCAAGCTGACCTACAACTCATGTAGGCTCAAAAGCCCAAGAGTCGCATCTATTCAATCATCAACATTTGTGTATAAATACAGGAGGTCTTTTCCTCATTTGGGCACTCTCTCTCTCTCTCTCTCTCTCTCTCTCTCTCTCTCTTGCGCAGAAAAGAGGCTCTTCTCCTACTCCGCAAAAAGAGACTTTTCTCTCACATGTGTGGAAGGAAGGACACTGATTTAGGGCTGCAACTGCAGATCAGAAGTTTGACCAGCATTGACCATCTTTCTCCCTCTCTGAACTGCGCTATAGGTGGATCTGACTCTCTTCAAAAGGCCACATTTTTTGGTGAAGGAATCAAGCTGATCCGACGGTCGGTTTGCAAGATATTGATTGCCCTAGTTTAGGGCTGATGCCGATGATGCTGGTGATGTTGATAATGTTGATGCCAATGATGCCGGTGATGCTGATGATGCTAATGATGCTGATGCCGGTGATGCCGATGATGCTGATGATACTGATGCTGGTGATGCCGCTGACGCTGATGCTGTTGATGCTAATGTCGTTGATATAGGGTTTGTCGCTGCTATAAATCAGATTTTTGTACTATTTCGCTTTGCTGAATTATTGAAGATAAAAGAAGATTTGATCAAAGGGTTTCCCCATATTCGGGTTTGTCCATGGCTAGCTGCCACATTTTGTGTCTTGTCTTGGCTTGTTTTCTATCAATCATTTAATGTTCTATCTGCACTTTACTTTATGTACATGTGATTGCTAGTCTGTGGATAAAAATAAGAAAGATAAGTAAACTGCTCTAAGCATAGAACATACCATAACTTAACAGAAACCCTCCATGCACTTTATCTGATTTATTTCTACCTACTTGTTATTTTCCTTAACAAGTTATTTACAATGTAAATACTGAAAATAAACACTAATGCATGCTCAACATATTACGGATCAACAACTAAAAGAAACAAGAATAAACACACCACATGACACCATTATTTTTGGACCAATGTCCTTAGAAAAACCCAATATGGGAAAATTGGTGCAGCGAACTGAGGGTTTTCGTATTAAGCAATATCAAAGTACAATCTGGGTGCTGAAACTTGCCTACCCAACAGAAAATTTCCTTGGTAGTAATACCTCTCAGTTTCTAACAAATCTCCTGGCTGAAACGTCGGATAAACCTTCCAGCAGCTACTCAGCACAAATATGCCCCAGAGACCCCAACATCTACCCAATCTGGACTGCATCAGCCTCTCCTAGCCCAGCGCTAGTCTTGCGTCAGCCTGTCTTGGCCTGCGTCATCTCACTGAGCCTCTGCATCAACTACGTTGGCCCCTCTTGTGCTCTGTAGAGCACTTAGCTGCCCCTGCATGAGCACTGGTTGCTCTGCTACTATCTCGATACTATCTCTGCCTCTCTGTCTTTCTGTACTCAATGCCCCTCAGCTACTATCCCGATCACTAATTCTATTTCTCTTAGCAAACCCCACTCTAGAGAATAGAATGACTGGTCACTCTAGTGTTTTCCTCCAAGTGACCCTCAAGCCTCCTCTTATACTTTTGTTGTTGACATCTCGACGGCCAAGATTAAGTCCCTAATCAACGGCTAAGATTATATTTGGCTTGATCCATGTCTTTTGGACCATTCTAACACAGATTCATATTAATACACATTAATATTTTATTTTCCCTAAGTAGTTTAGACTTGGGGACTCCATTAAAAATATTAATTATTTTAATATCTCTTGATTTGTTTAGAATCTGCCCAAACCCCTTCTGGGTATTGGAGATCTCATGTGCCCCAACCTCTCCACCCAATTTCGTGGCTAGAACACATCTGATGCTACCCCAAATCAACACAAGTGAGGTTTGTTAAGAAGCAATTTGGCCCAGGAAGTTGTTATCAAACTTGTTTGAAGGACTGCTTAGCCCTACATGGATACATTGTGATAATGAAAGTTGCATAATATTGACAAAAGACCCGGTGTTGCATGCTAGGGCAAAGCATATAAATAATAAGTACCACTACATTGGAATCTTGGTACGAGATGTGGTCATTCAGTTGCACTATCTACCTACAAATGAATAGGTAGCCGACAAACTGACTAAAGCATTACCAAACAAGAAGCTTGAGTACTTGAGAGGTAAGCTTGGTTTGGTGGACATCTCTTCCTTAATTGAGAGGGAGTGATGTTGGATAGTTTTTGTCTTTATGGGCCATGCAGTAGACTAGGACTAATAGACGTAAGTCTTAGTGAAGGCCATAAAGAAAGAATGGAGTCAAAAGGATTGGATAAGCTTCTACATTGGAACTTCTTATGGATTGTAGAATCCAAGGAAAGAAGTTGTTGGTTGATGCTCATTGAGGATAAGGCAGGGCATCCAAGGTAAGAGTAATCGAAGAGGACCGATATTCTTTGAGGATCCATGTTTGGAAATCCAAGATAAGAATAGTTCTAAAAGGACATACCTTGTGGACATCTGGATGGGATATGTGCCTTAAGAGGTAGTGTGGAATCCTCTTAGCATAATGCTCATAAATAAGGATGATCTTGTCAAGGCCTTCAAGGACAGTGTTGGTTATGATAAAGAAATTTTACAAAGATAGCTTATCAATCTGACTCTTCTTATGAGAATGCTTCGAGATTGAGATTCCTAGTAACTTGTAATGGGATTATGAATACCTCCCAAGTTAAGAGGGAGTATTGATAATTATTACTATGTTCAGTCTTCATAATTACCTCATTGTAAATCATGACATTATATATTCTTTATAAATAAAGAAAAAGAAAATATATTTTATTTTGGAGAATGGGGTTCATACTCAATCTTGAGTAAAAAGCACGTTCTTTGTGCTTAGATTTTCTAGGTCTTTCTAAGATAAAGTATATTATTGGTCATGTGTCGTAGTTCCCTTTGGACTCTTTCTACTCGAACTTCTCCGCAATGGCAGGTTTATATGTATCCTAATAATATATGATATCGTATTTATACATGTAACTTGGACTCGCATATATACGTTTCACGTTTACCATTCACATTGCCACGGGTAATAAAGAAAGAAATTTATTTTATCACGAAAAAACCATTTTTTATCCCAAGACCAAGTCAACCCAAGAGCAAGATCAAGTCAACCTACATTAGAGAAATTTTGAGGTCTAAAATGGGCCTCCCAAGGAATATTATAAAATAATATTAGATTACCTCATCAAGGTTTGGAGGGGAAAAATAAAAATTTATTTTTTCAACTTATCTCCCTATGATTTTACTCAAATTTCGAGCGATAGTACTCCGTGGATGCATAATTTAATTTTGCAGCCAAGGAGTACCCATGTTGAATACTTTCGATGGACCCTACTACACGAAAAATGTGAATACATGGAAAACAATCACATTTTTTCATGTATTTCACATTTTTCGTGTAATAAGGTCTGTTGAAAGTATTCAACATGGGTACTCTTTGGATGAAAAATTAAATTATGCGTCCAACAAGTGCTCCCACTCGGAATTTGAGTAAAATAGGGAGTTAAAAATACAAGTTGAAAAAGTAGTTTTTTTTTATCCTTTTATCTTTTTACTCCAAAAATTGTTAATCATCTCCCATGGTCGACATCATCATATTAAATCCTATTGGTTCTTATAAAGTTGATTTTTGTTGTACATTTCTATTTTGAGGCCCATTTTTTACCTCAAAATTTCTCTAATGGAGGGCTATTCGATGCCTCAAGGAAGCTATAAATACAAAGGAGATTGACCTCATTTGGACACACACTTAAGTCAAGTTCGATGGGGTTGACTATTGTGTGACCATGCCATGCACTTACAATGATACAATGACATATTGTGAGATTGCATGATGTATTATGAAACTAAATATGAAGTAATAAGGTTAAATTTAACATATATATAAAGCTGGAATATAAATTAACTATTTGGAGAAATTAGACATGAAATTTAATCCACTATGTTGATGTCATATGAAGTGCATGTAGATAACTTAAGTGTATGATTAACAAATTCAAAAAGGTTTTAGTTTTTAAGGATAATCTATAAATGTTATTAGGGATGTCAACTGGGTGTACCTCGGGTGGTAAAGAGGAGTCACTATTATCCTCCCCCCTGGTTTCCAGTCCCACTGAGATTGACATGCTCACTCCTTGGGAGTAATTTCTACATGAAAGCTCACCTAGACACAGAAAAGTTTCTTGTGGATGTAGTTAGTATTGATCTCTAGTAAAGTGAACCACACAAAAAAAATGTCAAGTGGGTGTAGCTCAAGTAGTAGGGAGAAGTCACTATTATCCTCCCCACCCGAGTTCCATTACCACCAAGATTGACATGCTTGCACCTCGGGAGTAATTCCTACATGAAAGATAACCGACTCACCTAGACACGGGTGGTTTTCCATGGACGTACTAATCTCCAGTGCAATGAACCACAAAAAAAAAATTGTATGTTATTAGGGACAACAACAAAAAAAGGTTAGAGTTATGAGTAATACAATTTTAAACCAATTTACACAACAATCTCCCGCTATTAAAACCCAACTTGACCTCTTCTTTAAGAAATATTTATCAACCCTATTTTCCACATTACAGTATTTGTATGACTTACAAAGACACCCACTCATAATTGATAAGCATTCCACCTATGCCATCTTGAATAGAAAGATAGGTATAGGTTTCTAAGACAGTACAGGTTTTGAAAATGGCACTTTTAAACATTTTACGATACTGAGAAGCAACATAAACTTATTAGAAAATATTTTAGGGTTTTTTTATCTACAATATACTTTTAAAACATCACTTTCCTTAAAGCATCGCATTTGTTTCATTTATTAATTGGCCTTTTATGGGGCTCACCAACACCTAACTCTAAAGAAAATGAAAATAAAATGGCCCAAGGATCTGAACACAAGACATTGATTTGGAAAACTGTAAGATTTGTTTGAAATTTCAAAACAAAATGAATTAAGAGAATCACAATCATGAATTCCATGGGAATAACTCAAAAATATGTATACCTTTTACAAAAATACACAAGCGAAAGTGCTGGGTGGAATGCAGAACAATGATATGCAAAATAAAAAAATAATTTCACTATTGATACAAGATATTTGTATGACTTACAAAGATACCCACTCATAATTAATAAGCATTCCACCTATATGCCACCTTCAACAGAAAGGTACAGGTTTCAAAGACACGACAGGTTTTGAAAATGGCACTTTTAAACATTTTACGATACCGAGAAGCGACATAACCTTATTGAAAGATGTTTTGGAGATTTTAATCTACAGTGTAGCTTTCAAGGCATCACTTTCTTTAAAGCGTTGTTTTTCGTTCATTTATTAATTGACTTTTTATGGGGCTCACCAACACCTAACTCCAAAGAAAATGAAAATAAGACGGTCCAAGGATCCGGACACAAGACATTGATTTGGAAATCTGAAAGATTTGTTTGAAATTCCAAAACAGAACGAATGAAGAGAATCACAATTATGAATTCCATGGAAATAAGTCACGAGTGCTGGGTGGAATGCAGAACAATGATCTGCAAAATAAATAAATAAATTGATTATTGAAATGGTTGGGTGGAGGCAACTGTGGAGACGACACCGAGGAGGCCGCCGATGTAGCAACGAACCAGGGCGCCGCTGCTGGTTTTATCCACCAATCTCTGCGATACATCTTATGGACTTCCCGTATGCCTTCTGAGTAAGTCCTTCATACACCTGGTGATCATTTGTTCCTGTCTTTGCAACGTGGCTTCCTGTGGTCGCTTAATACTGCATGTCTCTCCCATCTGTGACACATACCACCCACCCTCCCTAACCTCCATCTTCCATATAGACCGCTATTCATCATAGACTTATGTTTTTCGGTTTCCTCCTTGTGTCGTCTGGTGCAGGGCGCCATCTCTGAGCCTGCGGTGCATCTTACTTCATTAACTCTTAGAGTCTCATGCTATCAACTGTTTACCTATCCTCCATCTCCTGACTAGTTTTTTTGCTAGCGGTTCTGTCAATATCTTCCTCGCTGTGTCATTTCCATAGGTACGCTCACGTCTCTGTTTTCCTTCTATGGCATTTATCATAGTTTTTCTATATCTGGGTTATCATATGGTGACATTTTGTGGGTTTATAGATACATGAATATATATATGAATTTCTACTTATCATGATTTTCCTCGGTTGTTCTTATTTGGTTTGGATTACTGTCTGGTTACGTATTCTCATTGTGGCATTAAGAATACTATACATTCTTGTTGCTATTTTTGTGGGTTTCATCCTTATTTTGTCAGTTTGGAAGTGCTTACATCTCATATGCTAATATGCTCTCTGAATTTTTTCAAAATCTGAGGGGTCTATTTCGTATCTACAAGCCCTGTACTGATATACGTTTCAGAATTGGGGCATGGTGGTGCATATTCACCATTTACTGTTGTTGCATTGACTGTCACAGGGATTCTTCCACTTAGGGGGCCATCTTCGGCCTTCTTCGGCTCTGTATCTTCCTGGTCTCGGCCGCTCTACTCCCATTTTTCCGGTCCTTTTTCCGGCATCAGCCCTTAACTTTTTCCGATGACTGCTCCTACTTCCATGCCGGTTTATTTATGATATGATCTCTTGGGATTGCTTTGGACAGCTTCTATCTGTCCATTTGGGGATCGGAGCTGTACTAACCTGACTAACTTCCATATATGGGCTATATGTCGGCGGCATTCGTCATCTTCCCTTTTTATTTATTGCCATTTCGTCCCATCTGCCTCGTTTTTTGTCATTTTTGACAGTCTTCGGATCCTTTATCCTTCTTGAGTCTTCGTCGCCGTACTCTTTCCCCTTACGGTTGATCATATCAAGGCTCTTATCTATCCAGGTTTTACCTCACCGACCTTTTCCTACTTTGTGCATCTGTCACTCCACTAATATCAGGTACACCTTTTTTTGAACGTTATCTCTGTTTCAACATTTACTCCGGTCCTTCTTTCTTTCATCTGTCGTCACTCAACATTTTATGGCTGCGGCATCCGACTCATCTGCCACGGAGGCGATGATTCGGGCCACTATACTCGCCGAGAAGTCACAGGCCCTAGACCGTCACGTGACTGATGGAATATCTACTTTGGATCATTCTGTTATTCACCAATCCTTCCACGGGTCCTATGTTGGACACGGTGCAGATGTTTTACGGGCTCGATCTTCCTACGTGGATGCTGGCTCTCACAAGACATACCACAAATCTCGGATTCCGACTAAGTCTTCGGCTCCCCCTCCTGCCATTGACTTGGACAACCCTCACCTCTCTGAGAGGATTGACAGTTTACAGAAATTAGCTCTCATTGGTCGCTGGCATTTTCCGGAGATGTGCGATGAGGAGATGCGGAAATGGATTGCTGTCCATTGGAAGCCCGTGATTGGATATTCGCCCATCATTTCCCACCTCATGAAGGACTGTTACTGCTTTCACTTCCTTGATGTTGCTGATACTGATGTTATTCTTCGGGGTCCTTGGGTATACAAGTGGAGTTTTCTTGCCCTCCATCGATGGTTCATTGGTTATGACCCTTTAAAAAACACGCCTTCTCATAACTTTATATGGTTTAAACTACCGAACCTGCCTTTGGAAATGTGGACCAAAGAGATACTAGAGATCAGTGGTAATTCTATTGGCCAGTTTATTTATGTTGACCTGTGGTGTATTGACGAAAAGGACAAGAGGATCGCATGGATCCTTATTGAGCGGGCTTACAGGGGTGGATATCCGGAGCACATAGACATCTCTTGGCGTGGCATGCGGATCTCCCAGCGTTTGGACTTCTGGGGCATTCCTTTTCGATGTGCCGCTTGCCACAAGACTAGACAGCTCATTGATAAATGCCCCAGGAAAGATGCTCACAGACATCGTTTTCCTCATCAGAAGAAATCTTCTTTCCGTTGCCTTCCTGCCTCTGATGCATTCTATGCGTCGCCGCCTAATGCTCCTCATCATCCTCCATCTTTATCTCCATGTCCTTCCGATGGACGTCCATCTATATCGCCTGTCGGATCTGATCTGGGAAGGGTCAATGAATGTCTCCCACAGTCGCGCTCATCTTTCCATCCATGTGACTCTATTCTTGAGCCGATAGATGACCTTGCCATCCGATCTCCCTCTCCTATTCCGATTGGAGATATCTCCATGGGCTCCCTTCCCATTTTCATATCTTCTGCCTCCCCCCCACGCTCTTCTCATCCATCGTCATCAAAGGGGAAGGAACCCATCTCTGCAGTTACTCCTGCCAATTCTCCCTCCTCATCACCTGCCAACCTTTTCGACAGTGACATCGATCTCCTCCTCCGACATAAATCTGTGGAATTAGAACCCCTTACTATCCACAAGCCATATGATCGTGCCTCTCCCATCATCAGTCCGGCGTCTGCTAGGAATATTACTGTCAGGAAGACATATAGGGGTGGCTCCTGCCACTTTCGTGGTAGAACTCACTGTCCTGAGCGTGGGGTTCGGTCATTATCTCTGGTGGACGTCCCTATATATGATATGTCTTCTCCTCAGACTCAGCCTCTTAGAGCAGATGTGGCTGGACCATCTATTAAATGATGGACATTGTCTCCATGAACATACGGGGGCTCGGTGCTGGCCCTAAATATCTTGCACTAAAACATATTTTCTACTCTGCTCGTCCAAAAATCATTCTTATTCAAGAAACTATGCATGACAGACTATCATCCATATCATACTTCCGGAAGATGTTCCCATCATGGTATATGGTGGCCATTGATGCTTGTGGCCATTCCGGAGGGCTTGCATTTTTGTGGAATCCCCTATGGATTCGTGCCAATGCCTATAAATGTTTTGCGGGCATTATGATCTCTGCTACTTTCCGGGGGCATCGCCTCCCCATCAATGTTCTTAATACTTATGCTCCATATTTGCATGGATATCCTTTCTGGGATCAATTCTTTTCATCGGATCTATGTGAGATTGGGAGTCTGATGATTGTGGGGGATATGAACTTCACTCTCTGTCCTGACGAAGTTTAGGGTGGTGGCAGGAAAATGGATCCGCTTGCTAATTTCATAAGGAACCATCTATTGAACAGGAATCTCATTGATGTTGCTCCTTCGGTTCTGACTCATTCATGGAACAATGGTCGTATTGCCTGCACTTATATCGCAAAGCGTATTGATCGTGTTATCATTCATGCGGATATTATTGACTCTATGGGTATGCCCTATCTCTCCATTGGGAACGACTCCATATCAAACCATCGGCCCGTTTATATCCAATGGCGGCACAGGTTATATAGTCAACACTTTCCTTTCAAATTTGACAGGACTTTCTTGGATGATCCGGCTTTACTCCTCATTGTTACAGATGCATGGAATGCCTCTGCTTACAATTTATCTTCATCTCCCCCCCCTTTTAGAGAGCGGATGTCTTTTGTCCGATCAAAAGTTAAGGCATGGCAATTGGACAAACGGAGGCGCGATCGATTATCTTTGCAGAAAATTCAACGTGAGCTGGATCACATATTCTCCTCCACTGATCCTAATTCCCTCTCTTTTGGTACCAGATGCCATATTGTTGAGCTTTCCTGTCTCAAGCTTCAATTCTTAAAGCAGGAGGAATCCTCATGGCGGCTCAAGAGCAGAGCGTTATGGCTCAAGGAGGGAGATCGGAATACTAAATTTTTTCACAAATTCGCCAACCACAGAAGAGAGATGAATGCTATATGGAGAATCTGTGACGGGAAGGGGGGTTATTTTTATACTCAACAGGATATCACTAATGCTGCCCTCAAACACTTTAATAAACAATACAGCCGGGGGAAGGGCAGCGCCATCCACGACATTTTATGGGGCATTGAATTATTTCCATCTATGTTTGATGATGCCATAAACGATTCTATATTCCAGCCGATTACTGAGGACGAACTCCTTGGTATCCTAAAGGCATTCAGCAAAGACAAATGTCCTGGCCCCGACGGCTGGACTATTGAATTTTATATCCATTTCTTTGACATCATCAAACATGACCTCATACAGATGATTGAGAAGTCCCGCATCTCTGGGCGCATTCATCCTCACACTTCATCCACTCTGATCGCTCTCATCCCTAAGAAGAGAGATGCAGAGTCTTTTTCCGACTTCAGACCGATCTCCTTGTGCAATATATCATTCAAAATCATTTCAAAGATCATCGCGGAGCGTATAAAGGGCACCTTGGCCACACACTTATCAAAGGATCAACATGCATTTCTTAAGGGCCGTAACATTCTGGACGTTGTGGCATATACTCAAGAATGTATCTTCTCCATGTTCTCCAAGAACATTGATGCGGCTGTTCTCAAAATTGAGCTACAAAAGGCCTATGACTGTATAGACTGGGGCTTCATCAGATGTCTATTGGCGAAGATTGGACTACGGTTTGAGATGATCAACTGGATCATGGCCTGTATCGAAAACGTTAACTATGCCATTAATATCAATGGCATACCATCTCCATATTTCCTTGCTAAAATAGGACTCCGCCAAGGTTGTCCACTTGCACCAATTATTTTTATCTTAGCCATGAACACTCTCAGTTTACACATCTGCAAGGCTGTGGATGAGCATCGATGTATCCCCATCAAGATTAGCAGACACATATCTTTATCCCACAATTTATTTGTGGACGATGTACTTCTATGCGCCATGTTACAACAATCTTCATGGGACTGCCTATTTGACATCCTCATCAATTTTCAAAAGGCCACGGGTCTTGTTATCAATAAGTCCAAATCTATTTTATATTATAATGGTGCAGACATGGACTTGATTAATAGAATTGCTGCCATGTTTGGTGTTCTCACATGTCCGATCCAAAATGGGATTACATATCTCGGATTCCAACTAAAAACAAATAACTACTCGGCCAAAGACTGGGAGTGGCTGATTGAGAGATTTTATAAAAAAATATCTTCATGGGAATATAGGACACTATCTTTCGCTGGTAGGTTGATATTGGCCACGGCGGTATTGTCGCAGCTCTCTGTTTACTGGGCTCACTTGTTCTTCATACCCTCAAGCATCATACATCGACTCAACAAAATTACTGCAAACTTCATCTGGGGAGGTTCGTCTGTACATAAAAAGATCCACCTTGCAAAAATGAAGGATATATCTATACCCAAGCAGCATGGCGGATGGGGTATCAAGGATCTTCGGCATTTTGGATGCGCGCTATTATGCCGCACCTTGTGGAGAGGCATTTTCGGCTCCGACCCATGGAGCAATCTAATTCGACAGAAATACATGAAGGGTAGGAATATTGAATTTTGGTACAGGCTTGGGGTCATTGGGCCTCGGAATGGATCCACCATATGGCTCAACATGAGGAAGATTGAAACATATTTCATGTCTCGTTTACGGTGGTGGATATATACTGGCAGCAGTGTTCTCATTGGTATTGATCCCATTATATGTGGTCATGGCGACCTGCACATCCCAATGGATCTCACCACACATTTTCAGCGGCTTGGTATATTCACATGGAACAAACTCATCACAGAATGGCACGGCTCTACACCAATCTGGAAAGACGGTTCTGCTCTCAACTTGCTGGATATATTGGATGGAAACTGGATATCGATCAAGGACACTCTATCCCGGGGAGGTTTCCATCGTCATGGTCCTGTTGATCATCTCATCTGGATTGTTTGCAGTAACCGGAGGCCTGTTTCCGTCAGAGACATATATACTCATATGATCAGTTACATATCTCCTATTTCTCAATCACCTTTCCCTTTTATTTTTTGGAAGGCGAGATGTCCTCTAAAATATATCCATTTTGCGTGGTTGGTCTTCCACAACAAGAACCTCTCATGGGACAACCTCAAGAAGCATTCATGGCACGGCCCCAACAGATGCTCAATGTGTGAATCAGATGAAGAGACCAATCTACACATGTTTTTCAAATGCCCTTCCATTCTGCAGATCTGGTATGTATTGGCAAACTCTTTTGATTTCCCACTGACTGTATTTGACTCTTCACGTGCAGCTCTCTTATGGTGTAGGAAAAATGGGAATTGGCGTTTTCTCATTCTCATCTTTCTATGGACTGCATGGAAATGGCGGAATTCTCGAATCTTCAATGTTTCAAATTCGCCTGTATCTTTCATTCTGGACAAGATCATGGCAACATGGTATATGATATATGGGTCTGATTGAAGATCGACTGTTTTTGATATTGTCCTATATTCCCCATATAGATTATCTGAGACCATATTTCACTATTTTGACTCTCATACACTGCTGCATACACCTCCTACTTATGCAATTTGAACTGTCATACTTTTATATATCTGATGTGATATGATGAATATGGACCAGATATGGACTAGACATATATGTAAATTTGTTTTTATATTGACTCAATATAATATATCATGCTTTTTTTCTCCTGAAGAAGAAAAAAAAAATAATGATAATAAATAAATAAATAAATAAATTGATTATTGAAACAAGATACTTATTGAAGTAACTGTGCTTAGTGAGTGTGGACTTTGACATAAAATTGAAAACCCCTTTATAAAGTACAATAATTCTGCCCATAACTTGAATGGGCATTTAACCAATCTCTGTAGTTAAATATGCAATACCTTATGTAACCAGTTCCAAAAAGACATCCTGGTCATCACCATTGTGAAGGGATAGCCACCCCAATCGTAATGGTTATGCAATACTCGAAAAATCAAGAATATAAATGTAATGGCAATTCCAGACTTCTGTTTGACGTGGATCTATATCACATATGCCCAAAAAATATTCAGAAAGGTTAAATTGTCTGGGGCAGAAAGAATTGGTTCTTTCAGCCAATGAATCAATAAATGTGG
Organism: Pinus taeda; assembly: GCA_000404065.3. Lineage (NCBI taxonomy): Eukaryota > Viridiplantae > Streptophyta > Pinopsida > Pinales > Pinaceae > Pinus > Pinus taeda. Next base: position 361,675 of record APFE030426612.1, on the reverse strand, counting down.
GATGCCTCAACATGTTTTACAAAACATAATGATTGAACTCCACAAATGAACAGTGCACTGCAATGCTGAATCAAATGGTACAATCTGTAAGAGCATGAAAAATGCGAAGGAAGCAGCTGATTATGGCTTTGGAAGCGTAGTGTTTATTTCTGTGCTCCAAGTAATAGACTCAGCGTCAAAGCACAAATAGGCAGATGGGGCTATCTTTGGCACTTGGGATGCCATACATTAAATAATGGATGGAGCTGACTGAATATTCACTTGGTAGGAACATGCTTTTAGCATAACGATGGATAGAACTCACTAGTAAGTTTCATTGCCGATACATCATCAATAACATTACCTAATGTTGTTGACTCTGCTGCCTCAGCTTTATGAGCATTGCAACCCCATACATGAATGTTTAGTCTACGACACTTGGAGGAATTTGTCTTTAGAAATGAATTATACCAATCAATAACATCTGATTTCCGTATACTGGTTAACTCATCTGCTTCCAGCTTCAGCATTTCAAACAAATACCTGATCAATAGAATGTAATATGTGTCAGTTTAGATTCTAAACATGAATATCATCTGTTGGAAAGAAATTGAAACAAAAAAAGTTGTTCCTAGCCTTCTGATTTGCATCACATCAAAACCATAAAACCAATTCTTATTGTTCCTAAGCTGCTCCTTAATATTTCTCTATTAGCATGTTTTAAATCAAAACCACCTTCAGCAACTTTAAGGATAAGTTGATTGACCTGTGGTAGGCTTTTTCAGGTATAAACCTAAGACTCTAAGAGCATGTGGCCGTTGATTGAAAATGTTCTTGCAGTAAATTCTTTGAACTGGGTCTTAAGAACTGGAGAGGGATGTCTAATCCTTGGAACCAATACAAATTGTCAAATTTCCAATATGATGGGCAAAATTCATTAGGAACTCAAGGCCAACTACTATTGGACATGGGTCCTTAACCAAAATGCCCATCCAGCACAGTCAGCAAGGTACCCACATCATTGGTAGAAAACCCATGGAGCTGCTTGTGGTGCTGTATTAAAATTTAAGAGGCTAGATAATCCAACTACAAAGGGTTCATATAACCAACCATTAATTCTAAATTCATTAGAACAATACCCATCTGACAAATATGTTCCCAGACTTACGATATGCAGTAGACAAATGCAAACATTTTATATAAGAATAGAATCGATGTAATAGATGATATCACTATCATTGAGAAGAATATGCACCAGTGTAATATGCAGTATGCTAATAAGTTAATTACATTACTGCGTTATGAGGCTCTTGGAAAGCTGTACAAAAGCTCAGGTGATATCTTAAAGACAGATGTTTAGTCTCTTTGATAGAATCTTCTTATTAAGAAGACAGATTATCTTCCATTGACACAAAAAGTAGTTTAAGAATTGCATTTTTTTTTATATGAACTCACAAGTTAGACAACTAGTAAGTATGTATAAAAGGGTCATCAGTAAACAATACCTTTTTTCCACAACTTGACTCCAGTGACGATTAGTCTCATCAATTAGAGATGGATCTTTCTCTAATTTCTTTGCTATTAATCCAACTTTGTAGTTTTCAAATTCTTTATCATCCATCTCACCCTGGAACAAATATACCCAAACAAAATAAATACAACGCACTTTGCAATTCAAATTGTATCCAAACACCACTGAAATGTTGAGGAAAATAAAAATGGCTCTCTAAAACGGCATGTTCTGCATTTACTCAGTCTTCAGAGTGCAATATAAGATGGTCTCAAACTTGTTACTAAGGAGGTTGAGCAATTAGTATTTTGTACTTTACACTTGCTTGATTCACAAAAGAAGACACCAGATAGAAAACTGTTGAAGGCCAGAAAATTGGTTTGTTGGGAAAACTAAGGCAACTACTTCTTGGATAATCAAGCAACACCTATAAGCTGTGTACCAGAAAGGCATAAACTGTACTGAAAGAACTAATACAAGATGAAAATGAAATCAGAAAATTAGAAAAGAAAGTCAGTTAGGCACATGCAACAAACATTTAAGAGACACCAAATACAAAAGGAGAATAAGGAAGTTCACAACTTATTGATCTTTATTTAAGTTAACAACAAACAACTACAGCATAAGACTTTGGAGCTCATACCAGAATTTGCTGTAATTTATCGATAAATGCATCTAGTCTTTCCTGTAAATATGGTGGGCTATACTTGGAAGATTGAACACAGAAACAAAATCCCAGTACACGGTGTGTCATCCTACTGCCACAATTCACAACATATCCAAGCTGTTCCTTTGTCCTGCAGTTCGCAGAATGTAAGTCAGAAGTTAATAAAGTTATAATTTCCAACTTAAAATTAATTCTTTATTCCAACCATCTTGTTTTTTATTACACGAATAAAATCGAAACTAAACAGCTCATTGAGACATGCCCACATGACATTTCTAACTGTTTACAAATGTCTGCAAGAAACAGCAAGTGTATGCCTAATAGTTCAATCCAAATAAATGAATTTTGCACAAGGTGCATATCAGTAAAGAAAATTGAAAATTCTCTTCATTTTAGCATAAGTACACCCCTTTTGGGGGTTAATTTGATCAGATAAGGATTAAAAGAGCACAATCAAGACCATAACAAAAGCACATGTACAATCTAGCTAGCCAGTTAGCCAACCTGAGGATTCCATACATATTCCAGCTGACTTGAAGAATATATATTAGCAAGTAGATAAAGATATATATAGAGAAAGGTTTTACAAGTGTGGTCACTCCGGTGACAGTTGAGTTTTATTTTGTAAATATGATGTAAATTCAGTCTCTGGTGCACAAGTATATAAGTAAGAAATTTAAAAGTTGATGTAAAGGTTGGAAGCCAAATATGTTTGGTGTGCCCCCTCTAATAAAACATAATGAACAAATTGTATAATTAAAAATTTCATTTTGGCAGGTTGGCCAAAAATGGAACCTGCATGAAGAATGTTGAACATGTTACATAGTCAAGTGATATAAGAATAAGTTTTCTCTTGCCTTATGGGGTGGTTCTTCCTCCATTTCTTGATGCATTAGTTATAAATTAGTTCGCCACACAGCCCTGATAATAATTTCGAGCTAATTTTTTAATAACTTGGAAAGTTTTGGGTGGCATCAAAGATGGCCTGATATTGGACTCTGTCAGCCTGTAGCTATACCATTTTATGAATAAATTCAAATTGGGTGGTGTTACCCACCTAAATGGGTAATCCTATATAGAAAACTTTTCTCCTACTCTTGACAGCCAGCAGCCCCTAATAGCCACCACTAGCTGATGATATGCCATATTTCTCTGCCACTCGCATCAACCATATGCTTCTCTTCCATCCAATGAGAGCACATGGACAAAGGTGGACTTCCACTCAAAAATTACTTTAATCATTTTGCAATCGGGTGCTTCTGCTTGTTTGTATTTGGGCATTTGATATGGATAATGGGGTGATCTAGAAGAAGAATGAGTTTTATCTGTGATCTTGTTTTCTCACCTTAAATGGGGGATTAATCTTCGATCCTAGTCTAGTGGGACCTCCCCTAATGACCTAATGGGTATGGGAGGGGCACTACTTGGGAAGCCTTGATAGAGAGAGTGCAGTTCCATCTATCCCTATGTCATACTTACCACTTTCCAATGTACATTACAAGCCCTTATCTTACCTTCATACTTGGGGTTCAACTAACCATTGGTTCTTTGGGATTTGACACCCATACATCCACATAATTGGGTAGGGGTTGGAAACCTTGTCCTAGGAGGTTGATGTAGCTAAAAGAAACAAAATGAGCATATCATGGCCAAAAAATAAAATTAAAAGAAAGAATATCAAAATGCAAAAGATGGTCATGACATACAAATTAGCATGTGGGAAAAAGCATAGCATGAGCTCTACCTCACTCATTATGACCATCACCTGGTTCTTGAGCACATGCTGCTCCATTACATCAAGATTCAAAACAAGTAACCATTGCATGTCCCAACCCTGATGAGCAATAAACTAACTCATCATGAAGAGGTAATACAATTGCTTTATCATTCAAAGCATGTTCTAACCCTTGAGCTATGAACAGTGATACAAAGAAACAAGCAAAAATAAAAGGCACATAAGAGGGGTGGAAAAACAAAGGCTGAAGTGGTATCTCATGCATCCATGATTGTTCCCTCCTCACATCTATACACTCAGGATATGTATCACCATTAGATGGTCCCTTTGACCATGGCTATTCGCCATGAGGTCTTCTCCCCTCCGTACCATCATTATTATTCACTAACTCCTATCAATTGAAGTGTGGACCATGATTGCAATGTTTTCATTGGATTTTGTCATGTACTAGGGTATGGATTCGTATTTAATCAAGAGCACCAAGCCATCTATGTACCTTGATGTTAGTGACTTTGGTTGTCGAACTCCTCTTCACGACCCTACTAAAAATGTACCCATCGCTCAAACAAAATCTTGACTTGACATGCTACATTTTTTTATCTTTTGTTCATTGCTTAGAGGGTGATATTAATGACAAAGATCCCAAGATAGGCAATGATTTTGATGATATGTAGCTATTTGTTATAGCATGATTTTTTTGGAAGCTAGAGGCCATCTAGAGCTTATTTGTTGATATATTTTTAGTTCAGAGATGGATTGCACTCAATGTTATTTTGGTTATGTGCACCCTTACATACTATATATATGAGAACTTGTAACTTGCAGACGTGGTCGATGAAGATAATAACTTCTAGATAATTGAGGTTATATGGTTTAATCCATGCTTTTATGTTTTTTGCATCTAATTCATCATTCTACATGCTTTTGTTGACATATACGCATCAAAATATATAAAAATATATATTATATAAAAAAATTCTCCCAATTTGCTCCCAACCCAAAAGCTTTTGAAAATGTCGCTCCCTACTCCTGCTCCCAAGTAACCTTGGGGTGGACTAAAGAAATGTTACTTCCTCTTAGGGGTTGGAAACACCTAATAGGATTGTGCTTTATACACTCCTACCTAGGGAGGAAACACCATTGCGAGCTCAAGGCCCTGATTTTGGAAGGGAATCTAAAATATTAAATAGCCCATTACATTCAAGCTTGGTTCACTCAGATGCAGTAATCAATTTTGTACTTAATGACTAGTCTTTTTCACTAGAATTTATGTTGTGATTGTTAAGTGGTTCAACAACCCATGTCTGGGGCACCTTTCCACAAGTACCTAGGCCATCAGAGTATAATGGCACTATCATATAATGGCACTATCAGATGAAGCGTCAAGAGCCTTGGGCCTCCTAGCAATAGCTACACATCACACATGACCCTGAGCACCTCTTGCACCTAGGATGTTCTACCACTTTGCATTGTATTTGATGATTCTTCAGAATGACAGACTTGGAACTAGCATGCCCCCAAGCTAGCCTTAGCAACTTATGAGGGATGGTAGCTAATTCAGGGCCCAGAAAGAGGATGGCGTCACCTTCGAAGACTTGGGAGGGTTAGTAACACCTAGAAAGCCCTCAACATTGGAGAAGAGATGGACATTATGAACAACTGGAGAGCAATTGAGACCACTTTGTGGTGCTCCAACTAGATTTGGGATCATAGAGAGTAATTGATGTGAAATTGAGGGCCAACCCTCAGATCAAGATTTTTACATGCTACTACACCACATTGGACACTTCATAACACTTGGAGATGCCACTTGGAGCCTATTTCATGTATGACGTCAGCCCTTGAAGGTTAGCGGTTCACACGTGTGGGCTTATTTTGCACTTATGATAAAGTTAGTGGGGTTGCTTGTAACCCAAGGGTTTCTTATGATTTAACTTGTTAGTAGGGACTTTTAGGCTAGTATTAAAACTCATCCTCATATAAATAGAGGAGAGGACTTTTCGTTTCATTCATCATCACTTCGGACTAATTTGGCCTCTCTTGACGAATTTCAACCTCTCTGTATCTTGGAGAAGATGTGATCTATGGAGCACTTTGCATATTGAAGCTATTTTCTTGTCTTTAGAGAAGTTATCTTGGATCAATGAAAGTATTGTTCATGCATGTTATCTTACATGTGAGCCTTGTTATTGATAAATTTTTGTTTTTTTATGTCTAATTTATTGAATGTATTGATGTTAAATTTGGCAACTAGGGCCAAACATCACTATGGACAACTCTTATGAGGCAACTGATATGTTGATTTGGGGTAGCATCGGATGTGCTCTAGCCACAAAAATTGGTGGAGAGGCTACAGCACATGAGATCTCCAATACTCAGAAATGGTTTGGGCAGATTCTAAACAGTTTGGGAGATATTAAAATAATTAATAT